>CM069549.1:50645000-50660000 GCA_035773235.1 Eospalax fontanierii | reverse complement strand
TTGGGTTAGTGTTAGGGTTAGGGTTAGGGTTAGGGTTAGGGTTAGGTTTAGGGTTAGGGTTAGGGTTAGGGTTAGGGTTAGGGTTAGCGTTAGGGTTAGGCTTAGGGTTAGGGTTAGTGTTAGGATTAGGGTTAGGTTTAGGATTAGGTTTAGGTTTTGGGTTAGGGTTAGGGTTAGGGTTAGGTTTAGGTTTAGGGTTAGGATTTGGGTTAGGGTTAGGTTTAGGGTTAATGTTTGTGTTTGAGTTAGGGTTAGGCTTAGTTTTAGGCTTAGGGTTAGTGATAGGCTTTGAGTTATGGTTACGGTTAGTCTTAGGGTTAGGGTTAGGGTTAGGTTTGGGTTAGGATTAGGGTTAGGGTTAGGGTTAGGTTTAGGGTTAGGGTTTGGGTTTGGGTTAGGGTTAGTTTTAGGGTTTGGGTTTGCGTTAGGGTTAGGGTAGTGTTAGGTTTTTGCTTTTGTTTGGGTTACGGTTAGGGTTAGGGTTAGGGTTAGGGTTAGGGTTAGTAATAGGGTTACGATTAGGGTTCGGGTTAGGGTTAGGTTTAGTGTTAGGTTTTGGTTTTGGAATCGTGTTAGGGTTAGTGTTAGGATTAGGATTTGTTTTGGGTTAGGATTAGTGTTAGGGTTTGTGTTAGGGTTTGGGTTAGGGTTAAGATTAGGGTTAGGGTTAGGGTAAGGGTTTGGGTTTGGGTTCGGGTTAGGTTTAGGGTTACGGTTAGGGTTTGAGTTAGGGTTACGGTCAGGGTTAGGGTTAGGTTTTGGGTTTGGGTTACGGTTAGGGATAGGGTTAGGGTTAGGGTTTGGGTTTGGGTTAGGGTTAGGTTTAGTGTTAGGTTTAGGGTTTGGGTTTGGATTAGGGTTAGGTTTAGGGTTAGCGTTAAGGTTTGCGTTTGGGTTAGGGTTAGGGTTAGGATTAGTTTTAGTTTTAGGTTTTGGGTTAGGGTTAGCGATACAGTTAAGGTTAGGGTTAGGGTTAGGGATAGGGTTAGGGTTAGGGTTAGGGTTAGGGTTAGGTTTAGTGTTAGGGTTTGGGATCGTGTTAGGGTTAGGGTTAGGATTAGGATTTGGTTTGGGTTAGGATTAGTGTTAGGGTTAGGGTTAGTGTTTGGGTTAGGGTTAGGGTTAGTGTTAGGGTTAGGCTTAGGGTTTGGGTTAGGGTTTGGTTTAGGGATAAGTTAGGTTTAGGGTGAGGGTTAGGGTTTGTGTTAGGGTTAAGGTTAGGGTTATGGTTTGGGTTAGGGTTAGTGTTAGGGTTAGGTTTTGGGTTAGTGTCAGTGTTTGGGGTAGGGTTAGGGATAGGTTTACGTTAAGGGTTTGGGTTAGGGTAAAGTTTAGAGTTAGGGTTTGTGTTTGGATTAGTGTTAGGGTTAGGATTATGGTTAGGGTTAGTGTGATGGTTAGAGTTTGGGTTATGGTTAGGATTAGGGTTAGGTTTTGGGTTAGGGGTAGGTTTAGGGTTTGGGTTTGTGTTTTGGTTAGTGTTAGGGTTAGGGTTAGGGTTTGGTTTAGGGTTTGGGTTAGGGTTAGGGTTAGGGTTAGGGTTAGTGTTAGGGTTAGGGTTAGGGTTTAGGTTTGGGTTAGGGTTTGGGTTAGGGTTAGGGTTAGGGTTAGGTTTTGGGTTAGTGTTAGTGTTAGGGTTAGGGTTAGGGTTAGGTTTACGTTTAGGGTTTTGTTTAGGGTTAAGTTTAGGTTAGGGTTTGTGTTTGGGTTAGGTTTAGGATGAGGATTATGGTTAGGGTTAGGGTTAGGGTTAGGGTTATGGTTAGGATTAGGGTTAGGGTATGGGTTACGGTTAGGGTTTGGGTTTGGATTTGGGTTTTGGTTAGGGTTAGAGTTAGGGTTAGGGTTTGGGTTAGGGTTAGGTTTATGGTTAATGTTTGGGTTTGAGTTAGGGTTAGGCTTAGTTTTAGGCTTAGGGTTAGGGATAGAGTTTGTGTTAGGGTTACGGTTTGTCTTAGGGTTAGGGTTAGGGTTAGGGTTTGTGTTAGGATTAGGGTTAGGGTTAGGGTTATGTTTAGGGTTTGGGTTAGGGTTACGTTAGGGTTAGGGTTTGGGTTAGGGTTAGGGTTAGGGTTAAGTTTTGCGTTTGGTTTAGGGTTAGGGTTAGGGTTAGGGTTAGTTTTAGGTTTAGGTTTTGGGTTAGGGTTCGGGATAGGGTTAAAGTTAGGGTTAGTAATAGGGGTACGATTCGGGTTAGGGTTAGGGTTAGGGTTAGTGTTAGGGTTTGGATTTGGGTTCGTATTAGGTGTAGAGTTATGATTAGGATTTGGTTTGGGGTAGGATAAGTGTGAGGGGTAGGGTTTGGGTGTGGGTTTGGGTTAGGTTTAGTGTGAGGTTTAGGGTTTGAGTTTGGGTTAGGGTTAGAGTTAGGGTTAGGGTTAAGTTTTGCGTTTGGGTTAGGGTTAGGGTTAGGGTGAGTTTTAGGTGTAGGTTTTGGGTTAGGGTTCGGGATAGGGTTAGAGTTAGGGTTACTAATAGGGTTACGATTAGGGTTAGGGTTATGGTTAGGGTTAGGGTTAGGGTTATGGTTAGGGTTCGGGTTAGGGTTAGGTTTAGTGTTAGGTTTTGGGTTTGGGATCCTGGTAGTGTTAGAGTTAGGATTAGGATTTGGTTTGGGTTAGGATTAGTGTTAGGGTTTGGGTTAGGGTTTGGGTTAGGGTTAAGGTTAGGGTTAGGGTTAGGGTAAGGGTTTGGGTTTGGGTTCGGTTTAGGTTTAGGGTTACGGTTAGTGTTTGGGTTAGGGTTACAGTCAGGTTTAGAGTTTGGGTTAGGGTAGATGTAAGGGTTATGGTTAGGTTTAGGGTCTGGGTTTGGGTTAGGGTTAGAGGTAGGGTGTGGCTTAATGTTAACGTTAGGGTTAGGGTTAGTGTTAGCGTTTGGGTTAGGGTTAGAGTTAGTGTTAGGGTTAGGCTTAGGGTTTGGGTTAGGGTTTGGGTTAGGGTTAAAGTTAGGGTTAGGGTCAGGGTTAGGGTTAGGGTTACGGTTAAGTTTAGGGTTATGGTTAGGTTTAGGTTTAGGCATTGGGTTAGCCTTAGGGTTAGGCTTAGGCTTAGGGTTAGGTTTTGCGTTAGTGTTAGTGTTAGGGTTAGGGTTAGGGTTAGGGTTAAGGCTAGGTTTTGGGTTAGGGTTAGGGTTAGGGTTACGGTTAGGGTTATGGTTAGGTTTAGGGTTAGGGTTTGTGTTAGGGTTAGGGTTTGGATTAGGGTTAGGTTTATTGTTAATGTTTGTGTTTGAGTTAGGGTTAGGGTTAGTTTTAGGCTTACGGTTAGGGATAGGGTTTGACTTAGGGTTACGGTTAGTGTTATGGTTATGTTTAGGGTTAGGGTTAGGGTTTGGGTTAGGATTAAGTTTAGGGTTAGGGTTAGTTTTAGGGTTTAGGTAAGGGTTAGGTTATTTTTAGGGTTTTGGTTTGGGTTAGGGTTAGTTTTAGGGTTTGGGTTTGCGTTAGGGTTAGCGTTAGTGTTAGGTTTAGGCTTTTGTTTGGGTTAGGGTTAGGGTTAGGCTTTGGGTTTGGGTTAGGGTTAGGGTTAGGGTTTGGGTTTGGGTTAGGGTTAGGTTTAGTGTTAGGTTTAGGGTTTGGGTTTGGGTTAGGGTTAGGTTTAGGGTTAGCGTTAAGGTTTGCGTTTGGGTTAGGGTTAGGTTTAGGGTTAGGATTAGTTTTAGTTTTAGGTTTTGGGTTAGGGTTAGGGATACTGTTAAGGTTAGGGTTACGGCTAGGGATAGGGTTAGGGTTAGGGTTAGGGTTAGGGTTAGGTTTAATGTTAGGGTTTGGGATCGTGTTAGGGTTAGGGTTAGGATTAGGATTTGGTTTGGGTTAGGATTAGTGTTTGGGTTAGGGTTAGGGTTTGGGTTAGGCTTAGGGTTAGTGTTAGGGTTAGGCTTAGGGTTTGGGTTAGGGTTTATTTAGCATTAAAGTTAGGTTTAGCGTTAGGGTTTGGGTTTGGGTTAGGGTTAGTGTTAGGGGTAGGGTTAGGGTTAGGGTTAGGAGTAGGGTTAGGGTGAGGGTTATAGTTAGGGTCAGCGTTAGGGTTTGGGTTTGGTTTAGGGTTATGGTTAGGGTTAGGGTAAGGTTTGGTTTTGGGTTTAGGTTAGGGTTAGCTTTAGGATTAGGGTTAGGGTTAGGGTGAGTCTTAGGGTTAGGGTTTGGGTTAGGTTTAGGGTGATGTTTAGGATTAGGGTTAGGGTTAAGATTAGGGATAGGGTTAGGGTTAGTGTTAGGTTTAGGTTTTGGGTTAGGGTTCTGGATAGGGTTAGAGTTAGGGTTAGTAATAGGGTTACAATTAGGGTTAGTGTTAGTTTTAGGTTTAGTGTTAGGGTTTGGGTTTGGGATCGTGTTAGGTTTAGAGTTAGGATTAGGATTTGGTTTGGGTTAGGATTAGTTTTAGGGTTAGGGTCAGGGTTTGGGTTAGGGTTAAGTTTAATGTTAGAGTTAGGGTTAGGGTTTGGGTTAGGGTTTGGGTTAGGGTTAGGTTTAGGGTTACGGTTAGGGGTAGGGTTAGGGTTAGGGTTAAGGTTAGGGTTAAGGTTAAGGTTAGGTTTTGGGTTAGGGTTAGGGTTAGGGTTATGGTTCGGGTTAGGGTTTGGGTTAGGGTTAGGGTTTGGATTAGGGTTAGATTTAATGTTAGAGTTAGGCTTAGGGTTTGGTTTAGGGTTTGGGTTAGGGTTAGGGTTAGGGTTAGGGTTAGGGTTAGGGTTAAGATTAGGGTTAGGGTTAGGGTTATGTTTAAGGCTAGGTTTTGGTTTAGGGTTAGGGTTAGGGTTAGGATTATGGTTAGGGTTAGGGTTAATGTTTGGGTTAGGGTTAGGTTTTGGATTAGGGTTAGGTTTAGTGTTAATGTTTGGGTTTGTGTTAGGGTTAGGGATAGTTTTAGGCTTTGGGTTAGGGATAGGGTTTGAGTTAGGGTTACGATTAGTGTTAGGTTTAGGGTTAGGATTAGGTTTAGGCTTTGGTTTGGGTTAGGGTTAGGGTTAGGGTTTGGGTTTGGGTTTGGGTTAGTGTTAGTGTTAGGGTTAGGGTTAAGGTTAAGTTTAGGTTTTGGGTTAGGGTTAGGGTTAGGGTTATGGTTCGGGTAAGGTTTGGGTTAGGGTTAGGGTTAATGTTAGAGTTAGGCTTAGGGTTTGGTTTACGGTTTGGGTTAGGGTTAGGGTTAGGTTTAGGGTTAGGGTTAGGGTTAGGGTTAAGATTAGGGTTAGGGTTAGGGTTATGGTTAAGGCTAGGTTTTGGTTTAGGGTTAGGGTTAGGGTTAGGATTATGGTTAGGGTTAGGGTTAATGTTTGGTTTAGGGTTAGGGTTTGGATTAGGGTTAGGTTTAATGTTAATGTTTGCGTTTGAGTTAGGGATTGGGGATAGTTTTAGACTTTGGGTTAGGGATAGGGTTTGAGTTAGGGTTACGATTAGTGTTAGGTTTAGGGTTAGGATTAGGTTTAGGCTTTGGTTTGGGTTAGGGTTAGGGTTAGGGTTTGGGTTTGGGTTTGGGTTAGTGTTAGGGTTAGGGTTAGGGTTAAGGTTAAGGTTAGGTTTTGGGTTAGGGTTAGGGTTAGGTTTATGGTTCGGGTAAGGTTTGGGTTAGGGTTAGGGTTAATGTTAGAGTTAGGCATAGGGTTTGGTTTAGGGCTTGGGTTAGGGTTAGGGTTAGGTTTAGGGTTAGGGTTAGGGTTAGGGTTAGGGTTAGGGTTATAGTTAGGGTTAGGGTCAGGGTTAGGGTTTGTGTTAGGGTTAAGGTTAGGGTTAGGCTTAGGTTTAGGGTTTGGGTTTGGGTTAGGGTTTGCGTTACAGTTAGGGTTAGGGTTAGGTTTTGGGTTAATGTTTGTGTTAGGGTTAGGGTTAGGGTTCGGTTTACGTTTAGAGTTTCGGTTAGGGTTAAGCTTAGGGTTAGGGTTTGTGTTTGGGTTAGGGTTAGGGTTAGGATTATGGTTAGGGTTAGTGTGATGGTTAGAGTTTGGGTTATGGTTAGGATTAGGGTGAGGGTTTGGGTTAGGGGTAGGTTTAGATTTTGTGTTTCGGTTTTGGTTAGGGTTAGGGTTAGTGTTAGGGTTAGGGTTATGATTTTGGTTTGGGTTAGAGTTACGGTTAGGTTAGGGTTAGGGTTATTGTTAGGGTTAGTGTTAGGGTTAGGGTTAGGGTTAGGATTAGGGTTAGGGTTACTGTTAGGGTTAGGTTTATGGTTTGTGTTAGGGTTAGGGTTAAGTTTAGGATTCTGGTTTGGGTTAGGGTTACGGTTAGAGTTAGCGTTAGGGTTTGGGTTTGGTTTAGGGTCAGGGTTAGGCTTAGGGTAAGGTTTGGTTTTGGGTTTAGGTTAGGGTTAGCGTTAGGATTAGGGTTAGGGTTAGGGTTTGGTTTAGGTTTAGGGTGATGGTTAGGATTAGGGTTAGGGTTAAGATTAGGGATAGGGTTAGGGACAGTGTTAGGTTTAGGTTTTGGTTTAGGGTTCGGGATAGGGTTAGAGTTAGGGTTAGTAATAGGGTTACGATTAGGGTTAGTGTTACGGTTAGGTTTAGTGTTAGGGTTTGGGTTTGGGATCGTGTTAAGTTTAGAGTTAGGATTAGGATTTGGTTTGGGTTAGGATTAGTTTTAGGGTTAGGGTCAGGGTTTGGGTTAGGGTTAGGTTTAATGTTAGAGTTAGGCTTAGGGTTTGGGTTAGGGTTTGGGTTAGGGTTAGGTTTAGGTTTAGGGTTAGTGTTAGTGTTAGGGTTAGGGTTAGGGTTAAGGTTAAGGTTAAGGTTAGGTTTTGGGTTAGGGTTAGGGTTAGGGTTAGGGTTCGGGTTAGGGTTTGGGTTAGGGTTAGGGTTTGGATTAGGGTTAGAGTTAATATTAGAGTTAGGCTTAGGGTTTGGTTTAGGGTTTGGGTTAGGGTTAGGGTTAGGGTTAGGGTTAGGGTTAGCATTAAGGTTTGCATTTGCGTTAGGGTTAGGGTTAGGTTTAGGATTAGTTTTAGGTTTAGGTTTTGGATTAGGGTTAGGGATACAATTTGGGTTAGGGTTAGGATTAGGGTTAGGGTTAGGATTAGGCTTTGGCTTTGGTTTGGGTTAGGGTTAGGGTTAGGGTTTGGGTTTGGGATCGTGTTAGGTTTATGGTTAGGATTAGGATTTGGTTTGGGTTAAGATTAGTGTTAGAGTTAGTGTTAGGGTTTGGGTTAGGGTTTGGGTTAGGGTTTGGGTTAGGGTTAAAGTTACGGTTAGGGTCAGGTTTAGGGTTTGGGTTAGGGTTAATGTTAGCGTTAGGGTTAGGGTTAGGTATTGGGTTTGGGTTAGGGTTAGGGTTAGGGTTAGGGTTAGGTTTTGGGTTAGTGTTAGTGTTAGGGTTAGGGTTAGGTTTAGGTTTACGTTTAGGGTTTAGGTTAGGGTTAAGCTTAGGGTTAGGGTTTGTGTTTGGTTTAGGGTCAGGTTTGGGATTATGGTTAGGGTTAGTGTGATGGTTAGACTTTGGGTTATGGGTAGGATTTGCGTTAGGGTTTGGGTTAGGGGTAGGGTTAGGGTTTGGGTTTGGGTTTTGGTTAGGGTTAGGGTTAGGGTTAGGATTTGAGTTTGGTTTAGAGTTAGGGTTAGGTTAGGGTTAGGGTTAGTGTTAGGGTTAGATTTAGGGTTTGGGTTAGGGTTAATGTTAGGATTAGGGTTAGGGTTAGTGTTAGGGTTAGGTTTACGGTTTGTATTAGGGTTAGGGTTAGGGTTAGGATTCTGGTTTGGGTTAGGATTACGTTTAGGGTTAGCGTTAGGGTTAGGGTTAGGTTAGGGTTAGGGTTAGGTTTAGGGTTTTGGTTTGGTTTTCGGTTTAGGTTAGGGTTAGCGTTAGGGTTAGGGTTAGGTTTAGGGTTTGGGTTAGGGTTAGATTTAGGGTTAATGTTTGGGTTTGAGTTAGGGTTAGGCTTAGTTTTAGGCTTAGGGTTAGGGATAGGGTTATGGTTTGGCTTAGGATTAGGGTTAGGGTTAGGGTTAGGTTTTTCGGTTTCGGTTAGGGTTAGGGTTTCGGTTTGGGTTTGTGTTAGGGTTTTGATTAGGGTAAGGTTTAGTGTTAATGTTTGGGTTTTAGTTAGGGTTAGGGTTAGTTTTAGGCTTAGGGTTAGGGGTAGGATTTGAGTGACGGTTACGGATAGTGTTAGGGTTAGGGTTACGGTTAGGGTTAGGCTTTGGTTTGGGTTAGGGTTAGGGTTAGGTTTTGGGTTTGGGTTAGGGTTAGGGTTAGGGTTAGGGTTTGGGTTTGGGTTAGGGTTAGGATATTGTTAGGTTTAGGGTTTGGGTTTGGGTTAGGGTTAGGGTGAGGATTAGCGTTAAGGTTTGTGTTTGGTTTAGGGTTAGGGTTAGGGTTAGGATTCGTTTTAGATTTAGGTTTTGGGTTAGGGTTAGGGATACGGTTAGGGTTAGGGTTAGGGTTAGGTTTAGGGATAGGTTTAGGGTTAGGGTTAGGGTTAGGGTTAGGGTTAGGGTTAGCGTTAGGGTTAGGGTTTGGGTTTGGGATCATGTTAGGGTTAGGGTTAGGATGAGGATATGGTTTGGGTTAGGATTAGTGTTAGGGTTAGGGTTAGAGTTTGGGTTAGGGTTAGGGTTAGTGTTAGGGTTAGGCTTAGGGTTAGGGTTAGGGTTAGGGTTAGGGTTAGGGTTAGGGTAAGGGTTTGGGTTTGGGTTATTGTTAGGTTTAGGGTTATGGTTAGGGTTTGTGTTAGGGTTAGGGTCAGGGATAGGATTTGGGTTAGGGTTGAGGTTAGGTTTAGGGTTAGGATTTGGGTTTGGGTTAGGGTTAGGGTTAGGGTTTGGGTAAATGTTAAGTTTAGAGCTAGGGTTAGGGTTAGGTTTTGGGTTATGGTTAAGGTTAGGGTTAGGGTTAGGGTTAGGTTTTGGGTTTGGGATAGGGTTAGGGTTAGGGTAAGGGTTAGGTTTTCGTTAGTGTTAGTGTTAGGTTTAGGGTTAGGGTTAGGTTTAGGTTTAGCGTTTCAGCTAGGGTTAAGCTTAGGTTTAGGGTTTGTGTTAGGGTTAGGGTTAGGGTTAGGATTATGGTTAAGGTTAGTATGATGGGTAGAGTTTGGGTTATGGTTAGGATTAGGGTTAGGGATTGGGTTAGGGGTAGGGTTAGGGTTTGCGTTTGGGTTTTGGTTAGGGTTAGGGTTAGGGTTATGCTTAGGGTTAGGATTTGGCTTTGGGTTAGTTTTAGGGTTAGGTTAGGGTTAGGGAAAGTGTTACGGTTAGGGTTTGGGTTAGGGTTAGGGTTAGGATTAGGGTTAGGGTTCGGGTTAGGGTTAGGTTTTGGTTTCTGTTACGGTTAGGGTTAGGGTTAGGATTAGGGTTAGGGTTATGGTTAGGGTTAGCGTTAGGGTTTGGATTTGGGTTAGGGTTAGGTTTAGTGTTAGGATTACGGTTTGGTTTTGGGTTTAGGTTAGGGTTTGGATTTGGGTTTTGGTTTTGGTTAGGGTTAGGGTTAGGGTTTGGGTTAAGGTTAGGATTTGAGTTTGGGTTAGAGTTAGGGTTAGGTTAGGGTTAGGGTTAGTGTTAGGGTTAGGGTTAGGGTTAGGGTTAGTGTTAGGATTAGGGTTAGGGTTAGGGATAAGGTTAGGTTTAGAGTTTGTGTTAGGGTTAGGGTTAGGGTTAGGCTTACTTTTAGGCTTAGGGTTAGGGATAGGGTGAGGTTTTGGGTTAGGATTAGGGTTAGGGTTACGGTTAGGTTTTTGGGTTTGGGTTAGGGTTAGGTTAGGGTTAGGGTTTGGGTTTATGTTAGGGTTAGTTTTAGGGTTTGATTTTGCGTTAGGTTTATGCTTAGGGTTAGGTTTAGGCTTTGGTTTCGGTTAGGGGTAGGGTTAGGGTTTGGGTTTGGGTTAGGGTTAGGGGTAGGGTTAGGATTGGGTTAGGGTTAGGGTTAATGTTAGAGTTAGGTTTAGGGTTTGGTTTAGGGTTTGGGTTAGGTATAGGTTTAGGGTTAGGGTTAGGGTTAAGGTTAGGGTTAAGGTTAAGAATAGGGTTAGGTTTAGGGTTAGGGTTAAGGCTAGTTTTTGGGTTAGGATTAGGGTTAGGGTTAGGGTTAGAGTTAGGGATGGGGTTAGGGTTAGGGTTTGGATTAGGGTAAGGTTTACTGTTAATGTTTGGGTTAGTTTTAGGCTTAAGGTTAGGGACAGGATTTGAGTTGGGTTTACGGTTAGTGTTAGGGTTAGGGTTAGGATTAGGTTTAGGCTTTGGTTTGGGTTAGGGTTAGGGTTAGGTTTAGTGTTAGGTTTAGGGTTTGGGTTTGGTTTAGGGTTAGAGTTAGGGTTAGCGTTAAGGTTTGCGTTTGGGTTCGGGTTAGGGTTAGGGTTAGGATTAGTTTTAGGTTTAGGTTTGGGTTAGGTTTAGGGATACGGTTAGGTTTAGGGTTAGGGTTAGGGTTAGGGATATGGTTAGGGTTAGGTTTAGGCTTAGGGTGAGTGTTAGGGTTATGGTTAGTGTTAGGGTTTGGGTTTGGGGTCGTGTTAGGGTTAGGGTTAGGGTGAGGGTTTGGTTTGGGTTAGGATTAGTGTTAGGGTTCGTGTTAGGGTTTGGGTTAGGGTTAGGGTTAGTGTTAGGGTTATGCTTAGGGTTTGGGTTAGGGTTAAATTTACGGTTAGGGTCAGGGTTAGGGTTTGGGTTAGGGTTAAGGTTATGGTTAGGTTTAGGGTTAGGGTTTCGTTTGGGTTAGGGTTAGGGTTAGGGTTAGGGTTAGGGTTAGGGTTAGGGTTTGGGTTTGGGTTAGGGTTAGGTTTAGTGTTAGGTTTAGGGTTAGGGTTAGGGTTAGGGTTAGGGTTAGGCTTAGGGTTAGGGTTAGGGTTAGTGTTAAGGTTTGCGTTTGGGTTAGGGTTAGGATTAGTTTTAGTTTTAGGTTTTGGGTTAGGGTTAGGGATACGTTTAGGGTTAGGGTTAGGGTTAGGGATAGGGTTAGGGTTAGGGTTAGGGTTAGGGTTTGGGTTAGGTTTAGTGTTAGGGTTTGGTTTTGGGATCATGTTAGGGTTAGGGTAAGGATTAGGATTTGGTTTGGGTTAGGATTACTGTTAGGGTTAGGGTTAGGGTTTGGGTTAGGGTTTGGATTAGGGTTAAAGTTAGGGTTATTGTCAGGGTTAGGGTTTGTGTTAGGGTTAAGGTTAGGGTTATGGTTAGGGTTAGGTTTTGGGTTTGGTTTAGGGTTTGGGTTACGGTTAGGTTAAGGGTTAGGTTTTGGGTTAGTGTTAGTGTTAGGGTTAGGGTTAGGGTTAGGTTTACGTTTAGGGTTTCAGTTAGGGTTAAGCTTAGGGTTAGGGTTTGTGTTTGGGTTAGGGTTAGGGTTAGGATCATGGTTACGGTTAGTGTGATGGTTAGAGGTTGGGTTATGGTTAGGATTAGGGTTAGGGTTTGGGTTAGGGGTAGGTTTAGGGTTTGTGTGTGGGTTTTGGTTGGGGTTGGGGTTATGATTTGGGTTTGGGTTAGAGTTAGGTTAGGTTAGGGGTAGGGTTATTGTTAGGGTTAGGGTTAGGGTTAGTGTTAGGATTAGGGTTAGGGTTACTGTTAGGGTTAGGTTTATGGTTTGTGTTAGGGTTAGGGTTAAGGTTAGGATTCTGGTTTGGGTTAGGGTTACGTTAGGATTAGCGTTAGGGTTTGGGTTTGGTTTAGGGTTAGGGTTAGGTTTAGCGTAAGGTTTGGTTTTGGGTTTAGGTTAGGGTTAGCGTTAGGATTATGGTTAGGGTTAGGGTTAGTGTTAGGGTTAGGGTTTGGGTTAGGTTTAGGGTGATGGTTAAAATTAGGGTTAGGGTTAAGATTAGGGATAGGGTTAGGGACAGTGTTAGGTTTAGGTTTTGGGTTAGGGTTCTGGATAGGGCTAGAGTTAGGGTTAGTAATAGGGTTACGATTAGGGTTAGTGTTAGGGTTAGGTTTAGTGTTAGGGTTTGGGTTTGGGATCGTGTTAGGTTTAGAGTTAGGATTAGGTTTTGGTTTCGGTTAGGATTAGTTTTAGGGTTAGGGTCAGGGTTTGGGTTAGGGTTAGGTTTAATGTTAGAGTTAGGCTTAGGGTTTGGGTTAGGGTTAGGGTTAGGGTTAAGGTTAAGGTTAGGTTTTGGGTTAGGGTTAGGGTTAGGGTTATGGGTCGGGGTAGGGTTTATGTTAAGGTTAAGGTTTGGATTAGAGGTCGAGATAAAGTTAGAGTTAGGCTTAGGGTTTGGTGTAGGGTTTGCGTTAGGGTTAGGGTTAGGGTTAGGGTTAGGGTTAAGATTAGGGTTAGGGTTAGGGTTATGGTTAAGGCTAGGTTTTGTTTTAGGGTTAGGGTTAGGGTTAGGATTATGGTTAGGGTTAGGGTTAATGTTTGGGTTAGGGTTAGGGTTTGGATTAGGGTTAGGTTTAGTGTTAATATTTGGGTTTGAGTTAGGGATTAGGGATAGTTTTAGGCTTTGGGTTAGGGATAGGTTTTGAGTTAGGGTTACGATTAATGTTAGGTTTAGGGTTAGGATTAGGTTTAGGCTTAGGTTTGGGTTAGGGTTAGGGTTAGGGTTTGGGTTTGGGTTTGGGTTAGTGTTAGGGTTAGGGTTAGGGTTAAGGTTAAGGTTAGGTCTTGGGTTAGGGTTAGGGTTAGTTTTATGTTTCGGGTAAGGTTTGGGTTAGGGTTAGGGTTAATGTTAGAGTTAGGCTTAGGGTTTGGTTTAGGGTTTGGTTTAGGGTTAGGGTTAGGTTTAGGGTTAGGGTTAGGGTTAGGGTTAAGAATAGGATTAGGGTTAGGGTTAGGGTTAAGGCTAGGTTTTTTGTTAGGGTTAGGGTTAGGGTTAGGTTTAGGGGTATGGTTAGGGTTAGGGTTAATGTTTGGGTTAGGGTTAGGGTTTGGATTAGGGTTAGGTTTAGTGTTAATGTTTGGGTTTGATTTAGGGTTAGGGATAGTGTTAGGCTTAGGGTTAGGGATAGGGTTTGAGCTAGGGTTACGGTTTATGTTAGGGTTAGGGTTAGGATTAGGTTTAGGCTTTGGTTTGGGTTAGGGTTAGGGTTAGGGTTTGGGTTTGGGTTTGGGTTAGTTGTAGGGTTAGGGTTAGGGTTTGGGTTTTTGTTAGGGTTAGGTTTAGTGTTAGGTTTAGGGTTTGGATTTGGGTTAGGGTTAGGGTTAGGGTTTGGGTTTGGGTTTGGGTTAGTGTTAGGGTTAGCGTTAAGGTTTGAATTAGGGTTAGGGTTAGGGTTAGGATTAGTTTTAGGTTTAGGTTTTGGGTTAGGGTTAGAGATACGATTTGGGTTAGGGTTAGGTTTAGGGTTAGGTATAGGGTTAGGTTTAGGGTTAGGGTTAGGGTTTGTGTTAGGGTTAGGGTCAGGGTTAGGATTTGGGTTAGGGTTGAGGTTAGGTTTAGGGTTAGGGTTAGGGTTAGGCTTAGGGTTTGGGTAAATGTTAAGGTTAGAGCTAGGGTTAGGATTAGGGTTTGGGTTAGGCTTAAGGTTAGGGTTAGGGTTAGTGTTAGGTTTTGTGTTTGGGATACGGTTAGGGTTAGGGTAAGGGTTAGGCTATCGTTAGTGTTAGTGTTAGGGTTAGGGTTAGGGTTAGGTTTAGGTTTAGGGTTTCAGTTAGGGTTAAGCTTAGGGTTAGGGTTTGTGTTTGGGTTACGGTTAGGGTTAGGATTATGGTTAAGGTTAGTGTGATGGGTAGAGTTTGGGTTATGGTTAGGATTAGGGTTAGGGTTTGGGTTTGGGTTTTGGTTAGGGTTAGGGTTAGGGTTAGGCTTAGGGTTAGGATTTAGCTTTGGGTTAGTTTTAGGGGTAGGTTAGGGTTAGGGTAAGTGTTACGGTTAGGGTTAGGGTTAGGGTTAGGTTTACGGTTTGTGTTAGGGTTAGGATTCTGGTTTGGGTTAGGATTACGTTTAGGGTTAGCCTTAGGGTTTGGGTTAGGGTTAGGGTTAGGGTTTTGGTTAGGGTTAGCGTTAGGGTTTGAGTTTGGGTTATTGTTAGTTTTAGGGTTTGGGTTAGCGTTCGGGTTAGGGTTTGGGTTTGGGTGAGTGTTAGGTTTAGGGTTAGGGTTAGAGTTAGGGTTAGCGTTAGGGTTTGGGTTTGGTTTAGGGTTATGGTTAGGGTTAGGGTAAGGTTTGGTTTTGGGTTTAGGTTAGGGTTAGCTTTAGGATTAGGGTTAGGGTTAGGGTGAGTCTTAGGGTTAGGGTTTGGGTTAGGTTTAGGGTGATGTTTAGGATTAGGGTTAGGGTTAAGATTAGGGATAGGGTTAGGGTTAGTGTTAGGTTTAGGTTTTGGGTTAGGGTTCTGGATAGGGTTAGAGTTAGGGTTAGTAATAGGGTTACAATTAGGGTTAGTGTTAGTTTTAGGTTTGGTGTTAGGGTTTGGGTTTGGGATCGTGTTAGGTTTAGAGTTAGGATTAGGATTTGGTTTGGGTTAGGATTAGTTTTAGGGTTAGGGTCAGGGTTTGGGTTAGGGTTAAGTTTAATGTTAGAGTTAGGGTTAGGGTTTGGGTTAGGGTTTGGGTTAGGGTTAGGTTTAGGGTTACGGTTAGGGGTAGGGTTAGGGTTAGGGTTAAGGTTAGGGTTAAGGTTAAGGTTAGGTTTTGGGTTAGGGTTAGGGTTAGGGTTATGGTTCGGGTTAGGGTTTGGGGTAGGGTTAGGGTTTGGATTAGGGTTAGATTTAATGTTAGAGTTAGGCTTAGGGTTTGGTTTAGGGTTTGGGTTAGGGTTAGGGTTAGGGTTAGGGTTAGGGTTAGGGTTAAGATTAGGGTTAGGGTTAGGGTTATGTTTAAGGCTAGGTTTTGGTTTAGGGTTAGGGTTAGGGTTAGGATTATGGTTAGGGTTAGGGTTAATGTTTGGGTTAGGGTTAGGTTTTGGATTAGGGTTAGGTTTAGTGTTAATGTTTGGGTTTGTTTTAGGGTTAGGGATAGTTTTAGGCTTTGGGTTAGGGATAGGGTTTGAGTTAGGGTTACGATTAGTGTTAGGTTTAGGGTTAGGATTAGGTTTAGGCTTTGGTTTGGGTTAGGGTTAGGGTTAGGGTTTGGGTTTGGGTTTGGGTTAGTGTTAGTGTTAGGGTTAGGGTTAAGGTTAAGTTTAGGTTTTGGGTTAGGGTTAGGGTTAGGGTTAT
>CM069549.1:50630000-50632500 GCA_035773235.1 Eospalax fontanierii | reverse complement strand
GGTTAGGATTAGTGTTAGGGGTAGGGTTAGGATTTGGGTTAGGTTTAGGGTTAATGTTAGAGTTAGGTTTAGGGTTTGGTTTGGGTTTGGGTTAGGGTTAGGTTTAGGGTTAGGGTTAGGGTTAGTGTTAGGGTTAGGGTTAAGATTAGGGTTAGGGTTAGGGTTAGGGTTAGGGTTAAGGCTAGGTTTTGGGTTAGATTTAGGTTTAGGGTTAGGGTTAGGGTTAGGGTTTGGGTTAGGGTTAGGGTTTGGATTAGGGAAAGGTTTATTGTTAATGTGTGGGTTTGAGTTAGGGTTAGGCTTAGTTTTAGGCTTAGGGTTAGGGATAGGGTTTGAGTTAGGGTTACGGTTAGTGTTAGGGTTAGGTTTCGGGTTAGGTTTACGCTTTGGTTTGGGTTAGGGTTAGGGTTAGGTTTTGGGTTTGGTTTAGTGTTAGGGTTAGGGTTAGGGTTTGGGTTTGGGTTAGGGTTAGGTTTAGTGTTAGGTTTAGGGTGTGGGTTTGGGTTAGGGTTAGGGTTAGGGTTAGAGTTAAGGTTTGCATTTGGGTTAGGGTTAGGGTTAGGGTTAGGTTTAGTTTTAGGTTTAGCTTTTGGGTTAGAGTTAGGGATACGGTTACGGTTAGGGTTAGGGTTAGGGTTAGGGATAGGCTTAGGGTTAGGGTTAGGGTTAGGGTTAGGGCTAGGTTTAGTGTTAGGGTTTGGGTTTGGGTTAGGGTTAGGGTTAGTGTCAGGGTTAGGCTTAGGGTTTGGATTAGGGTTTGTGTTAAGGTTAGGGTTAGGGTTAGGGTGAGGTTTAGGGTTTGTATTAGGGTTAAGTTTAGGGTTAGGATTCTGGTTTGGGTTAGAATTACGGTTAGGGTTAGCGTTAGGGTTAGCGTTAGGGTTAGGGTTACGATTAGGTTTAGGCTTTGGTTTGGGTTAGGGTTAGGGTTAGGGTTTGGGTTTGGGTTAGGGTTAGGGTTAGGGTTAGGGTTTGGGTTTGGGTTAGGGTTAGGTTTAGTGTTAGGTTTACGGTTTTGGTTTGGGTTAGGGTTAGGTTTACTGTTAGGGTTAAGGTTTGCATTTGGGTTAGGGTTAGGGTTAGGGTTAGTGTTAGGTTTAGGTTTGAGGTTAGGGTTCAGGATAGGGTTACGGTTAGGGTTAGGGGTAGGGTAACGATTAGGGTTAGGGTTAGGGTTAGGTTTAGTGTTAGGGTTAGGGTTAGGTTTAGTGTTAGGGTTTGGGTTTGGGATCGTGTTAGGGTTAGAGTTAGGATTAGGATTTCGTTTGGGTTAGGATTAATGTTAGGGGTAGGGTTAGGATTTGGGTTAGGGTTAGGGTTAATGTTAGAGTTAGGTTTAGGGTTTGGTTTAGGGTTTGGGTTAGGGTTAGGTTTAGGTTTAGAGTTAGGGTTAGGGTTAGGGTTAGGGTTAAGATTAGGGTTAGGGTTAGGAATAGGGTTAAGGCTAGGTTTGGGGTTAGAGTTAGGGTTAGGGTTAGGTTTAGGGTTAGGTTTAGAGGTAGGGTTAGGGTTTGGGTTAGGGTTAGGGTTAGGGTTAGGATTAGTTTTAGGTTTATGTTTTGGTTTAGGGTTACGGATACGGTTAGGGTTAGGGATAGGGTTAGGGATAGGGTTAAGATTAGGGTTAGGGTTAGGTTTAGGGTTCGGTTTAGGATTAGGATTAGGGTTTGGGTTAGGGTTAGGGTTTGGATTAGGGAAAGGTTTAGTGTTAATGTTTGGGTTTGAGTTAGGGTTAGGGTTAGTTTTAGGCTTAGGGTTAGGGATAGGGTTTGAGTTAGGGTTACGGTTAGTGTTAGGGCTAGGGTTAGGGTTAGGTTTAGGCTTTGGTTTGGGTTAGGGTTAGGGTTAGGTTTAGTGTTAGGTTTAGGGTTTGGGTTTGGGTTAGGGTTAGCGTTAGGGTTAGCGTTAAGTTTTGCGTTTGGGTTAGGGTTAGGGATAGGTTTAGGATTAGTTTTTGGTTTAGGTATTCGGTTAGGGTTAGGGATACGGTTAGGTTTAGGGTTAGGATTAGGGTTAGGGATAGGGTTAGGGTTAGGATTTGGGTTAGTGTTAGAGTTAGGGTTAGTGTTAGGGTTTGGGATCGTGTGAGGGTTAGGGTTAGGATGAGGATTTGGTTTGGGTTAGGATTAGTGTTAGGGTTAGTGTTAAGGTTTGGGTCAGGGTTAGGGTTAGTGTTAGGGTTAGGCTTAGGGTTTGGGTTAGGTTTTGGGCTAGGGTTAAAGTTAGTGTTAGGCTCAGAGTTAGGGTTTGGGTGAGGGTTAAGGTTAGGGTTAGGGTTAGAGTTAGGTTTTGGGTTTGGGTTAGGGTTAGGGTTAGGGTTAGGGTTAGGGTTAGGTTTAGGGTTACGATTTGGTTTTGGGTTTAGGTTTGGGTTTGGGTTTGGGTTTTGGTTTTGGTTAGGGTTAGGGTTTGGGTTGAGGTTAGTATTTGAGTTTGGGTTAGAGTTAGGGTTAGGTTAGGGTTAGCGTTAGTGTTAGGGTTAGGGTTAGCGTTAGGGTTT
>CM069549.1:50582500-50600000 GCA_035773235.1 Eospalax fontanierii | reverse complement strand
AGTGTTAGGGTTTGGGATCGTGTTAGGGTTAGGGTTAGGATTAGGATTTGGTTTGGGTTAGGATTAGTGTTAGGGTTAGGGTTAGTGTTTGGGTTAGGGTTAGGGTTAGTGTTAGGGTTAGGCTTAGGGTTTGGGTTAGGGTTTGGTTTAGGGATAAGTTAGGTTTAGGGTGAGGGTTAGGGTTTGTGTTAGGGTTAAGGTTAGGGTTAGGGTTTGGGTTAGGGTTAGTGTTAGGGTTAGGTTTTGGGTTAGTGTCAGTGTTAGGGTTAGGGTTAGGGATAGGTTTACGTTAAGGGTTTCGGTTAGGGTAAAGTTTAGAGTTAGGGTTTGTGTTTGGATTAGTGTTAGGGTTAGGATTATGGTTAGGGTTAGTGTGATGGTTAGAGTTTGGGTTATGGTTAGGATTAGGGTTAGGTTTTGGGTTAGGGGTAGGTTTAGGGTTTGGGTTTGTGTTTTGGTTAGTGTTAGGGTTAGGGTTAGGGTTTGGTTTAGGGTTTGGGTTAGGGTTAGGGTTAGGGTTAGGGTTAGTGTTAGGGTTAGGGTTAGGGTTTAGGTTTGGGTTAGGGTTTGGGTTAGGGTTAGGGTTAGGGTTAGGTTTTGGGTTAGTGTTAGTGTTAGGGTTAGGGTTAGGGTTAGGTTTACGTTTAGGGTTTTGTTTAGGGTTAAGTTTAGGTTAGGTTTTGTGTTTGGGTTAGGTTTAGGATGAGGATTATGGTTAGGGTTAGGGTTAGGGTTAGGGTTATGGTTAGGATTAGGGTTAGGGTATGGGTTACGGTTAGGTTTGGGTTTGGATTTGGGTTTTGGTTAGGGTTAGAGTTAGGGTTAGGGTTTGGGTTAGGGTTAGGTTTATGGTTAATGTTTGGGTTTGAGTTAGGGTTAGGCTTAGTTTTAGGCTTAGGGTTAGGGATAGAGTTTGTGTTAGGGTTACGGTTTGTCTTAGGGTTAGGGTTAGGGTTAGGGTTTGTGTTAGGATTAGGGTTAGGGTTAGGGTTATGTTTAGGGTTTGGGTTAGGGTTACGTTAGGGTTAGGGTTTGGGTTAGGGTTAGGGTTAGGGTTAACTTTTGCGTTTGGTTTAGGGTTAGGGTTAGGGTTAGGGTTAGTTTTAGGTTTAGGTTTTGGATTAGGGTTCGGGATAGGGTTAAAGTTAGGGTTAGTAATAGGGTTACGATTAGGGTTAGGGTTAGGGTTAGGTTTAGTGTTAGGGTTTGGATTTGGGTTCGTATTAGGTTTAGAGTTAGGATTAGGATTTGGTTTGGGTTAGGATTAGTTTTAGGGTTAGGGTTTGGGTTTGGGTTTGGGTTAGGTTTAGTGTGAGGTTTAGGGTTTGAGTTTGGGTTAGGGTTAGAGTTAGGGTTAGGGTTAAGTTTTGCGTTTGGGTTAGGGTTAGGGTTAGGGTGAGTTTTAGGTGTAGGTTTTGGGTTAGGGTTCGGGATAGGGTTAGAGTTAGGGTTACTAATAGGGTTACGATTAGGGTTAGGGTTATGGTTAGGGTTAGGGTTAGGGTTATGGTTAGGGTTCGGGTTAGGGTTAGGTTTAGTGTTAGGTTTTTGGTTTGGGATCCTGGTAGTGTTAGAGTTAGGATTAGGATTTGGTTTGGGTTAGGATTAGTGTTAGGGTTTGGGTTAGGGTTTGGGTTAGGGTTAAGGTTAGGGTTAGGGTTAGGGTAAGGGTTTGGGTTTGGGTTCGGTTTAGGTTTAGGGTTACGGTTAGTGTTTGGGTTAGGGTTACAGTCAGGTTTAGAGTTTGGGTTAGGGTTGATGTAAGGGTTATGGTTAGGTTTAGGGTTTGGGTTTGGGTTAGGGTTAGGGTTAGGGTTTGGTTTAATGTTAAGGTTAGGGTTAGGGTTAGTGTTAGCGTTTGGGTTAGGGTTAGAGTTAGTGTTAGGGTTAGGCTTAGGGTTTGGGTTAGGGTTTGGGTTAGGGTTAAAGTTAGGGTTAGGGTCAGGGTTAGGGTTAGGGTTACGGTTAAGTTTAGGGTTATGGTTAGGTTTAGGTTTAGGGATTGGGTTAGGCTTAGGGTTAGGGTTAGGCTTAGGGTTAGGTTTTGCGTTAGTGTTAGTGTTAGGGTTAGGGTTAGGGTTAGGGTTAAGGCTAGGTTTTGGGTTAGGGTTAGGGTTAGGGTTACGGTTAGGGTTATGGTTAGGTTTAGGGTTAGGGTTTGTGTTAGGGTTAGGGTTTGGATTAGGGTTAGGTTTATTGTTAATGTTTGTGTTTGAGTTAGGGTTAGGGTTAGTTTTAGGCTTACGGTTAGGGATAGGGTTTGACTTAGGGTTACGGTTAGTGTTATGGTTATGTTTAGGGTTAGGGTTAGGGGTTGGGGTAGGATTAAGTTTAGGGTTAGTGTTAGTTTTAGGGTTTAGGTAAGGGGTAGGTTATTTTTAGGGTTTTGGTTTGGGTTAGGGTTAGTTTTAGGGTTTGGGTTTGCGTTAGGGTTAGCGTTAGTGTTAGGTTTAGGCTTTTGTTTGGGTTAGGGTTAGGGTTAGGCTTTGGGTTTGGGTTAGGGTTAGGGTTAGGGTTTGGGTTTGGGTTAGGGTTAGGTTTAGTGTTAGGTTTAGGGTTTGGGTTTGGGTTAGGGTTAGGTTTAGGGTTAGCGTTAAGGTTTGCGTTTGGGTTAGGGTTAGGTTTAGGGTTAGGATTAGTTTTAGTTTTAGGTTTTGGGTTAGGGTTAGGGATACTGTTAAGGTTAGGGTTACGGCTAGGGATAGGGTTAGGGTTAGGGTTAGGGTTAGGGTTAGGTTTAATGTTAGGGTTTGGGATCGTGTTAGGGTTAGGGTTAGGATTAGGATTTGGTTTGGGTTAGGATTAGTGTTTGGGTTAGGGTTAGGGTTTGGGTTAGGCTTAGGGTTAGTGTTAGGGTTAGGCTTAGGGTTTGGGTTAGGGTTTATTTAGGATTAAAGTTAGGTTTAGGGTTAGGGTTTGGGTTTGGGTTAGGGTTAGTGTTAGGGTTAGGGTTAGGGTTAGGTTTAGGATTAGGGTTAGGGTTAGGGTTAGAGTTAGGGTTAGCGTTAGGGTTTGGGTTTGGTTTAGGGTTATGGTTAGGGTTAGGTAAGGTTTGGTTTTGGGTTTAGGTTAGGGTTAGCTTTAGGATTAGGGTTAGGGTTAGGGTGAGTCTTAGGGTTAGGGTTTGGGTTAGGTTTAGGGTGATGTTTAGGATTAGGGTTAGGGTTAAGATTAGGGATAGGGTTAGGGTTAGTGTTAGGTTTAGGTTTTGGGTTAGGGTTCTGGATAGGGTTAGAGTTAGGGTTAGTAATAGGGTTACAATTAGGGTTAGTGTTAGTTTTAGGTTTGGTGTTAGGGTTTGGGTTTGGGATCGTGTTAGGTTTAGAGTTAGGATTAGGATTTGGTTTGGGTTAGGATTAGTTTTAGGGTTAGGGTCAGGGTTTGGGTTAGGGTTAAGTTTAATGTTAGAGTTAAGGTTAGGGTTTGGGTTAGGGTTTGGGTTAGGGTTAGGTGTAGGGTTACGGTTAGGGGTAGGGTTAGGTTTAGGGCTAAGGTTAGGGTTAAGGTTAAGGTTAGGTTTTGGGTTAGGGTTAGGGTTAGGGTTATGGTTCGGGTTAGGGTTTGGGTTAGGGTTAGGGTTTGGATTAGGGTTAGATTTAATGTTAGAGTTAGGCTTAGGGTTTGGTTTAGGGTTTGGGTTAGGGTTAGGGTTAGGGTTAGGGTTAGGGTTAGGGTTAAGATTAGGGTTAGGGTTAGGGTTATGTTTAAGGCTAGGTTTTGGTTTAGGGTTAGGGTTAGGGTTAGGATTATGGTTAGGGTTAGGGTTAATGTTTGGGTTAGGGTTAGGTTTTGGATTAGGGTTAGGTTTAGTGTTAATGTTTGGGTTTGTGTTAGGGTTAGGGATAGTTTTAGGCTTTGGGTTAGGGATAGGGTTTGAGTTAGGGTTACGATTAGTGTTAGGTTTAGGGTTAGGATTAGGTTTAGGCTTTGGTTTGGGTTAGGGTTAGGGTTAGGGTTTGGGTTTGGGTTTGGGTTAGTGTTAGTGTTAGGGTTAGGGTTAAGGTTAAGTTTAGGTTTTGGGTTAGGGTTAGGGTTAGGGTTATGGTTCGGGTAAGGTTTGGGTTAGGGTTAGGGTTAATGTTAGAGTTAGGCTTAGGGTTTGGTTTACGGTTTGGGTTAGGGTTAGGGTTAGGTTTAGGGTTAGGGTTAGGGTTAGGGTTAAGATTAGGGTTAGGGTTAGGGTTATGGTTAAGGCTAGGTTTTGGTTTAGGGTTAGGGTTAGGGTTAGGATTATGGTTAGGGTTAGGGTTAATGTTTGGTTTAGGGTTAGGGTTTGGATTAGGGTTAGGTTTAATGTTAATGTTTGCGTTTGAGTTAGGGATTGGGGATAGTTTTAGACTTTGGGTTAGGGATAGGGTTTGAGTTAGGGTTACGATTAGTGTTAGGTTTAGGGTTAGGATTAGGTTTAGGCTTTGGTTTGGGTTAGGGTTAGGGTTAGGGTTTGGGTTTGGGTTTGGGTTAGTGTTAGGGTTAGGGTTAGGGTTAAGGTTAAGGTTAGGTTTTGGGTTAGGGTTAGGGTTAGGTTTATGGTTCGGGTAAGGTTTGGGTTAGGGTTAGGGTTAATGTTAGAGTTAGGCATAGGGTTTGGTTTAGGGCTTGGGTTAGGGTTAGGGTTAGGTTTAGGGTTAGGGTTAGGGTTAGGGTTAGGGTTAGGGTTATAGTTAGGGTTAGGGTCAGGGTTAGGGTTTGTGTTAGGGTTAAGGTTAGGGTTAGGCTTAGGGTTAGGGTTTGGGTTTGGGTTAGGGTTTGCGTTACAGTTAGGGTTAGGGTTAGGTTTTGGGTTAATGTTTGTGTTAGCGTTACGGTTAGGGTTCGGTTTACGTTTATGGTTTCGGTTAGGGTTAAGCTTAGGGTTAGGGTTTGTGTTTGGGTTAGGGTTAGGGTTAGGATTATGGTTAGGGTTAGTGTGATGGTTAGAGTTTGGGTTATGGTTAGGATTAGGGTGAGGGTTTGGGTTAGGGGTAGGTTTAGATTTTGTGTTTCGGTTTTGGTTAGGGTTAGGGTTAGTGTTAGGGTTAGGGTTATGATTTTGGTTTGGGTTAGAGTTACGGTTAGGTTAGGGTTAGGGTTATTGTTAGGGTTAGTGTTAGGGTTAGGGTTAGGGTTAGGATTAGGGTTAGGGTTACTGTTAGGGTTAGGTTTATGGTTTGTGTTAGGGTTAGGGTTAAGTTTAGGATTCTGGTTTGGGTTAGGGTTACGGTTAGAGTTAGCGTTAGGGTTTGGGTTTGGTTTAGGGTCAGGGTTAGGCTTAGGGTAAGGTTTGGTTTTGGGTTTAGGTTAGGGTTAGCGTTAGGATTAGGGTTAGGGTTAGGGTTTGGTTTAGGTTTAGGGTGATGGTTAGGATTAGGGTTAGGGTTAAGATTAGGGATAGGGTTAGGGACAGTGTTAGGTTTAGGTTTTGGTTTAGGGTTCGGGATAGGGTTAGAGTTAGGGTTAGTAATAGGGTTACGATTAGGGTTAGTGTTAGGGTTAGGTTTAGTGTTAGGGTTTGGGTTTGGGATCGTGTTAAGTTTAGAGTTAGGATTAGGATTTGGTTTGGGTTAGGATTAGTTTTAGGGTTAGGGTCAGGGTTTGGGTTAGGGTTAGGTTTAATGTTAGAGTTAGGCTTAGGGTTTGGGTTAGGGTTTGGGTTAGGGTTAGGTTTAGGTTTAGGGTTAGTGTTAGTGTTAGGGTTAGGGTTAGGGTTAAGGTTAAGGTTAAGGTTAGGTTTTGGGTTAGGGTTAGGGTTAGGGTTAGGGTTCGGGTTAGGGTTTGGGTTAGGGTTAGGGTTTGGATTAGGGTTAGAGTTAATATTAGAGTTAGGCTTAGGGTTTGGTTTAGGGTTTGGGTTAGGGTTAGGGTTAGGGTTAGGGTTAGGGTTAGCGTTAAGTTTTGCATTTGCGTTAGGGTTAGGGTTAGGTTTAGGATTAGTTTTAGGTTTAGGTTTTGGATTAGGGTTAGGGATACAATTTGGGTTAGGGTTAGGTTTAGGGTTAGGGATAGGGTTAGGTTTAGGGTTACGGTTAGGGTTAGGTTTAGTGTTAGGGTTTGGGTTTGGGATCTTGTTAGGGTTAGGGTTAGGATTAGGATTTGGTTTGGGTTAGGATTAGTGTTAGGGTTAGTGTTAGGGTTTGGGTTAGGGTTAGGGTTAGTGTTAGGGTTATGCTTAGGGTTTGGGTTAGGGTTTGGGTTAGGGTTAAAGTTACGGTTAGGGTCAGGTTTAGGGTTTGGGTTAGGGTTAAGGTTAGGGTTAGGGTTAGGGTTAGGTATTGGGTTTGGGTTAGGGTTAGGGTTAGGGTTAGGGTTAGGTTTTGGGTTAGTGTTAGTGTTAGGGTTAGGGTTAGGTTTAGGTTTACGTTTAGGGTTTAGGTTAGGGTTAAGCTTAGGGTTAGGGTTTGTGTTTGGTTTAGGGTCAGGTTTGGGATTATGGTTAGGGTTAGTGTGATGGTTAGACTTTGGGTTATGGGTAGGATTTGCGTTAGGGTTTGGGTTAGGGGTAGGGTTAGGGTTTGGGTTTGGGTTTTGGTTAGGGTTAGGGTTAGGGTTAGGATTTGAGTTTGGTTTAGAGTTAGGGTTAGGTTAGGGTTAGGGTTAGTGTTAGGGTTAGATTTAGGGTTTGGGTTAGGGTTAATGTTAGGATTAGGGTTAGGGTTAGTGTTAGGGTTAGGTTTACGGTTTGTATTAGGGTTAGGGTTAGGGTTAGGATTCTGGTTTGGGTTAGGATTACGTTTAGGGTTAGCGTTAGGGTTAGGGTTAGGTTAGGGTTAGGGTTAGGTTTAGGGTTTTGGTTTGGTTTTCGGTTTAGGTTAGGGTTAGCGTTAGGGTTAGGGTTAGGGTTAGGGTTAGGGTTAGGGTTAGGGTTAGGGTTAGGGTTTGAGTTAGCGTTAGGCTTAGTTTTAGGCTTAGGGTTAGGGATAGGGTTATGGTTTGGGTTAGGATTAGGGTTAGGGTTAGGGTTAGGTTTAGGCTTTGGTTTGGGTTAGGGTTAGGGTTTCGGTTTGGGTTTGGGTTAGGGTTTTGATTAGGGTAAGGTTTAGTGTTAATGTTTGGGTTTTAGTTAGGGTTAGGGTTAGTTTTAGGCTTAGGGTTAGGGGTAGGATTTGAGTGACGGTTACGGATAGTGTTAGGGTTAGGGTTACGGTTAGGGTTAGGCTTTGGTTTGGGTTAGGGTTAGGGTTAGGTTTTGGGTTTGGGTTAGGGTTAGGGTTAGGGTTAGGGTTTGGGTTTGGGTTAGGGTTAGGATATTGTTAGGTTTAGGGTTTGGGTTTGGGTTAGGGTTAGGGTTAGGATTAGCGTTAAGGTTTGTGTTTGGTTTAGGGTTAGGGTTAGGGTTAGGATTCCTTTTAGATTTAGGTTTTGGGTTAGGGTTAGGGATACGGTTAGGGTTAGGGTTAGGGTTAGGTTTAGGGATAGGGTTAGGGGTAGGGGTAGGGTTAGGGTGAGCGTTAGGGTGAGGGTTTGGGTTTGGGATCATGTTAGGGTTAGGGTTAGGATGAGGATATGGTTTGGGTTAGGACTAGTGTTAGGGCTAGGGTTAGAGTTTGGGTTAGGGTTAGGGTTAATGTTAGGGTTAGGCTTAGGGTTAGGGTTAGGGTTAGGGTTAGGGTTAGGGTTAGGGTAAGGGTTTGGGTTTGGGTTATTGTTAGGTTTAGGGTTATGGTTAGGGTTTGTGTTAGGGTTAGGGTCAGGGATAGGATTTGGGTTAGGGTTGAGGTTAGGTTTAGGGTTAGGATTTGGGTTTGGGTTAGGGTTAGGGTTAGGGTTTGGGTAAATGTTAAGTTTAGAGCTAGGGTTAGGGTTAGGTTTTGGGTTATGGTTAAGGTTAGGGTTACGGTTAGGGTTAGGTTTTGGGTTTGGGATAGGGTTAGGGTTAGGGTAAGGGTTAGGTTTTCGTTAGTGTTAGTGTTAGGTTTAGGGTTAGGGTTAGGTTTAGGTTTAGCGTTTCAGTTAGGGTTAAGCTTAGGGTTAGGGTTTGTGTTTGGGTTACGGTTAGGGTTAGGATTATGGTTAAGGTTAGTATGATGGGTAGAGTTTGGGTTATGGTTAGGATTAGGGTTAGGGATTGGGTTAGGGGTAGGGTTAGGGTTTGCGTTTGGGTTTTGGTTAGGGTTAGGGTTAGGGTTATGCTTAGGGTTAGGATTTGGCTTTGGGTTAGTTTTAGGGTTAGGTTAGGGTTAGGGAAAGTGTTACGGTTAGGGTTTGGGTTAGGGTTAGGGTTAGGATTAGGGTTAGGGTTCGGGTTAGGGTTAGGTTTTGGTTTCTGTTACGGTTAGGGTTAGGGTTAGGATTAGGGTTAGGGTTATGGTTAGGGTTAGCGTTAGGGTTTGGATTTGGGTTAGGGTTAGGGTTAGGGTTAGGATTACGGTTTGGTTTTGGGTTTAGGTTAGGGTTTGGATTTGGGTTTTGGTTTTGGTTAGGGTTAGGGTTAGGTTTTGGGTTAAGGTTAGGATTTGAGTTTGGGTTAGAGTTAGGGTTAGGTTAGGGTTAGGGTTAGTGTTAGGGTTAGGGTTAGGGTTAGGGTTAGTGTTAGGATTAGGGTTAGGGTTAGGGATAAGGTTAGGTTTAGAGTTTGTGTTAGGGTTAGGGTTAGGGTTAGGCTTACTTTTAGGCTTAGGGTTAGGGATAGGGTGAGGTTTTGGGTTAGGATTAGGGTTAGGGTTACGGTTAGGTTTTTGGGTTTGGGTTAGGGTTAGGTTAGGGTTAGGGTTTGGGTTTATGTTAGGGTTAGTTTTGGGTTTGATTTTGCGTTAGGGTTATGGTTAGGGTTAGGTTTAGGCTTTGGTTTCGGTTAGGGGTAGGGTTAGGGTTTGGGTTTGGGTTAGGGTTAGGGGTAGGGTTAGGATTGGGTTAGGGTTAGGGTTAATGTTAGAGTTAGGTTTAGGGTTTGGTTTAGGGTTTGGGTTAGGTATAGGTTTAGGGTTAGGGTTAGGGTTAAGGTTAGGGTTAAGGTTAAGAATAGGGTTAGGTTTAGGGTTAGGTTTAAGGCTAGTTTTTGTGTTAGGATTAGGGTTAGGGTTAGGGTTAGGGTTAGGGATGCGGTTAGGGTTAGGGTTTGGATTAGGGTAAGGTTTACTGTTAATGTTTGGGTTAGTTTTAGGCTTAAGGTTAGGGACAGGATTTGAGTTAGGTTTACGGTTAGTGTTAGGGTTAGGGTTAGGATTAGGTTTAGGCTTTGGTTTGGGTTAGGGTTAGGTTTAGTGTTAGGTTTAGGGTTTGGGTTTGGTTTAGGGTTAGAGTCAGGGTTAGCGTTAAGGTTTGCGTTTGGGTTCGGGTTAGGGTTAGTGTTAGGATTAGTTTTAGGTTTAGGTTTGGGTTAGGTTTAGGGATACGGTTAGGTTTAGGGTTAGGGTTAGGGTTAGGGATATGGTTAGGGTTAGGTTTAGGCTTAGGGTTAGTGTTAGGGTTATGTTTAGTGTTAGGGTTTGGGTTTGGGTTCGTGTTAGTGTTAGGGTTAGGATTAGGATTTGGTTTGGGTTAGGATTAGTGTTAGGGTTCGTGTTAGGGTTTGGGTTAGGGTTAGTGTTAGGGTTATGCTTAGGGTTTGGGTTAGGGTTAAATTTACGGTTAGGGTCAGGGTTAGGGTTTGGGTTAGGGTTAAGGTTATGGTTAGGTTTAGGGTTAGGGTTTCGTTTGGGTTAGGGTTAGGGTTAGGGCTAGGGTTAGGGTTAGGGCTAGGGCTTGGGTTTGGGTTAGGGTTAGGTTTAGTGTTAGGTCTAGGGTTAGGGTTAGGGTTAGGGTTAGGGTTAGGCTTAGGGTTAGGGTTAGGGTTAGTGTTAAGGTTTGCGTTTGGGTTAGGGTTAGGATTAGTTTTAGTTTTAGGTTTTGGGTTAGGGTTAGGGATACGTTTAGGGTTAGGGTTAGGGTTAGGGATAGGGTTAGGGTTAGGGTTAGGGTTAGGGTTTGGGTTAGGTTTAGTGTTAGGGTTTGGTTTTGGGATCATGTTAGGGTTAGGGTAAGGATTAGGATTTGGTTTGGGTTAGGATTACTGTTAGGGTTAGGGTTAGAGTTTGGGTTAGGGTTTGGATTAGGGTTAAAGTTAGGGTTATTGTCAGGGTTAGGGTTTGTGTTAGGGTTAAGGTTAGGGTTAGGGTTAGGGTTAGGGTTTGGGTTTGGGTTAGGTTTTGGGTTACGGTTAGGATAAGGGTTAGGTTTTGGGTTAGTGTTAGTGTTAGGGTTAGGGTTAGGGTTAGGTTTACGTTTAGGGTTTCGGTTAGGGTTAAGCTTAGGGTTAGGGTTTGTGTTTGGGTTAGGGTTAGGGTTAGGATCATGGTTAGGGTTAGTGTGATGGTTAGAGTTTGGGTTATGGTTAGGATTAGGGTTAGGGTTTGGGTTAGGGGTAGGTTTAGGGTTTGTGTTTGGGTTTTGGTTAGGGTTAGGGTTATGATTTGGGTTTGGGTTAGAGTTAGGTTAGGTTAGGGGTAGGGTTATTGTTAGGGTTAGGGTTAGGGTTAGTGTTAGGATTAGGGTTAGGGTTACTGTTAGGGTTAGGTTTATGGTTTGTGTTAGGGTTAGGGTTAAGGTTAGGATTCTGGTTTGGGTTAGGGTTACGTTAGGATTAGCGTTAGGGTTTGGGTTTGGTTTAGGGTTAGGGTTAGGTTTAGCGTAAGGTTTGGTTTTGGGTTTAGGTTAGGGTTAGCGTTAGGATTATGGTTAGGGTTAGGGTTAGTGTTAGGGTTAGGGTTTGGGTTAGGTTTAGGGTGATGGTTAAGATTAGGGTTAGGGTTAAGATTAGGGATAGGGTTAGGGACAGTGTTAGGTTTAGGTTTTGGGTTAGGGTTCTGGATAGGGTTAGAGTTAGGGTTAGTAATAGGGTTACGATTAGGGTTAGTGTTAGGGTTAGGTTTAGTGTTAGGGTTTGGGTTTGGGATCGTGTTAGGTTTAGAGTTAGGATTAGGATTTGGTTTCGGTTAGGATTAGTTTTAGGGTTAGGGTCAGGGTTTGGGTTAGGGTTAGGTTTAATGTTAGAGTTAGGCTTAGGGTTTGGGTTAGGGTTAGGGTTAGGGTTAAGGTTAAGGTTAGGTTTTGGGTTAGGGTTAGGGTTAGGGTTATGGTTCGGGTTAGGGTTTGGGTTAGGGTTAGGGTTTGGATTAGGGTTCGAGTTAATGTTAGAGTTAGGCTTAGGGTTTGGTTTAGGGTTTGCGTTAGGGTTAGGGTTAGGGTTAGGGTTAGGGTTAAGATTAGGGTTAGGGTTAGGGTTATGGCTAAAGCTAGGTTTTGTTTTAGGGTTAGGGTTAGGGTTAGGATTATGGTTAGGGTTAGTGTTAATGTTTGGGTTAGGGTTAGGGTTTGGATTAGGGTTAGGTTTAGTGTTAATATTTGGGATTGACTTAGGGATTAGGGATAGTTTTAGGCTTTGGGTTAGGGATAGGTTTTGAGTTAGGGTTACGATTAATGTTAGGTTTAGGGTTAGGATTAGGTTTAGGCTTTGGTTTGGGTTAGGGTTAGGGTTAGGGTTTGGGTTTGGGTTTGGGTTAGTGTTAGGGTTAGGGTTAGGGTTAAGGTTAAGGTTAGGTCTTGGGTTAGGGTTAGGGTTAGTTTTATGTTTCGGGTAAGGTTTGGGTTAGGGTTAGGGTTAATGTTAGAGTTAGGCTTAGGGTTTGGTTTAGGGTTTGGTTTAGGGTTAGGGTTAGGTTTAGGGTTAGGGTTAGGGTTAGGGTTAAGAATAGGATTAGGGTTAGGGTTAGGGTTAAGGCTAGGTTTTTTGTTAGGGTTAGGGTTAGGGTTAGGTTTAGGGGTATGGTTAGGGTTAGGGTTAATGTTTGGGTTAGGGTTAGGGTTTGGATTAGGGTTAGGTTTAGTGTTAATGTTTGGGTTTGATTTAGGGTTAGGGATAGTGTTAGGCTTAGGGTTAGGGATAGAGTTTGAGTTAGGGTTACGGTTTGTGTTAGGGTTAGGGTTAGGATTAGGATTAGGCTTTGGTTTGGGTTAGGGTTAGGGTTAGGGTTTGGGTTTGGGTTTGGGTTAGTTGTAGGGTTAGGGTTAGGGTTTGGGTTTTTGTTAGGGTTAGGTTTAGTGTTAGGTTTAGGGTTTGGATTTGGGTTAGGGTTAGGGTTAGGGTTTGGGTTTGGGTTTGGGTTAGTGTTAGGGTTAGCGTTAAGGTTTGAATTAGGGTTAGGGTTAGGGTTAGGATTAGTTTTAGGTTTAGGTTTTGGGTTAGGGTTAGAGATACGATTTGGGTTAGGGTTAGGTTTAGGGTTAGGTATAGGGTTAGGTTTAGGGTTAGGGTTAGGGTTTGTGTTAGGGTTAGGGTCAGGGTTAGGATTTGGGTTAGGGTTGAGGTTAGGTTTAGGGTTAGGGTTAGGGTTAAGCTTAGGGTTTGGGTAAATGTTAAGGTTAGAGCTAGGGTTAGGATTAGGGTTTGGGTTAGGCTTAAGGTTAGGGTTAGGGTTAGTGTTAGGTTTTGTGTTTGGGATACGGTTAGGGTTAGGGTAAGGGTTAGGTTATCGTTAGTGTTAGTGTTAGGGTTAGGGTTAGGGTTAGGTTTAGGTTTAGGGTTTCAGTTAGGGTTAAGCTTAGGGTTAGGGTTTGTGTTTGGGTTACGGTTAGGGTTAGGATTATGGTTAAGGTTAGTGTGATGGGTAGAGTTTGGGTTATGGTTAGGATTAGGGTTAGGGTTTGGGTTTGGGTTTTGGTTAGGGTTAGGGTTAGGGTTAGGCTTAGGGTTAGGATTTAGCTTTGGGTTAGTTTTAGGGGTAGGTTAGGGTTAGGGTAAGTGTTACGGTTAGGGTTAGGGTTAGGGTTAGGTTTACGGTTTGTGTTAGGGTTAGGATTCTGGTTTGGGTTAGGATTACGTTTAGGGTTAGCCTTAGGGTTTGGGTTAGGGTTAGGGTTAGGGTTTTGGTTAGGGTTAGCGTTAGGGTTTGAGTTTGGGTTATTGTTAGTTTTAGGGTTTGGGTTAGCGTTCGGGTTAGGGTTTGGGTTTGGGTGAGTGTTAGGTTTAGGGTTAGGGTTAGCGTTAGGGATAGCGTTAGGGTTTCGGTTAGGTTTAGGGTTATCGTAAGGGTTAGGGTAAGGTTTGGTTTTGGGTTTAGGCTAGCGTTAGCTTTAGGATTAGGGCTAGGGTTAGGGTGAGTCTTAGGGTTAGGGTTTGGGTTAGGTTTAGGGTGATGTTTAGGATTAGGGTTAGGGTTAAGATTAGGGATAGGGTTAGGGTTAGTGTTAGGTTTAGGTTTTGGGTTAGGGTTCTGGATAGGGTTAGAGTTAGGGTTAGTAATAGGGTTACAATTAGGGTTAGTGTTAGTTTTAGGTTTGGTGTTAGGGTTTGGGTTTGGGATCGTGTTAGGTTTAGAGTTAGGATTAGGATTTGGTTTGGGTTAGGATTAGTTTTAGGGTTAGGGTCAGGGTTTGGGTTAGGGTTAAGTTTAATGTTAGAGTTAGGGTTAGGGTTTGGGTTAGGGTTTGGGTTAGGGTTAGGTTTAGGGTTACGGTTAGGGGTAGGGTTAGGGTTAGGGTTAAGGTTAGGGTTAAGGTTAAGGTTAGGTTTTGGGTTAGGGTTAGGGTTAGGGTTATGGTTCGGGTTAGGGTTTGGGTTAGGGTTAGGGTTTGGATTAGGGTTAGATTTAATGTTAGAGTTAGGCTTAGGGTTTGGTTTAGGGTTTGGGTTAGGGTTAGGGTTAGGGTTAGGGTTAGGGTTAGGGTTAAGATTAGGGTTAGGGTTAGGGTTATGTTTAAGGCTAGGTTTTGGTTTAGGGTTAGGGTTAGGGTTAGGATTATGGTTAGGGTTAGGGTTAATGTTTGGGTTAGGGTTAGGCTTTGGATTAGGGTTAGGTTTAGTGTTAATGTTTGGGTTTGAGTTAGGGTTAGGGATAGTTTTAGGCTTTGGGTTAGGGATAGGGTTTGAGTTAGGGTTACGATTAGTGTTAGGTTTAGGGTTAGGATTAGGTTTAGGCTTTGGTTTGGGTTAGGGTTAGGGTTAGGGTTTGGGTTTGGGTTTGGGTTAGTGTTAGTGTTAGGGTTAGGGTTAAGGTTAAGTTTAGGTTTTGGGTTAGGGTTAGGGTTAGGGTTATGGTTCGGGTAAGGTTTGGGTTAGGGTTAGGGTTAATGTTAGAGTTAGGCTTAGGGTTTGGTTTACGGTTTGGGTTAGGGTTAGGGTTAGGTTTAGGGTTAGGGTTAGGGTTAGGGTTAAGATTAGGGTTAGGGTTAGGGTTATGGTTAAGGCTAGGTTTTGGTTTAGGGTTAGGGTTAGGGTTAGGATTATGGTTAGGGTTAGGGTTAATGTTTGGTTTAGGGTTAGGGTTTGGATTAGGGTTAGGTTTAATGTTAATGTTTGCGTTTGAGTTAGGGATTGGGGATAGTTTTAGACTTTGGGTTAGGGATAGGGTTTGAGTTAGGGTTACGATTAGTGTTAGGTTTAGGGTTAGGATTAGGTTTAGGCTTTGGTTTGGGTTAGGGTTAGGGTTAGGGTTTGGGTTTGGGTTTGGGTTAGTGTTAGGGTTAGGGTTAGGGTTAAGGTTAAGGTTAGGTTTTGGGTTAGGGTTAGGGTTAGGTTTATGGTTCGGGTAAGGTTTGGGTTAGGGTTAGGGTTAATGTTAGAGTTAGGCATAGGGTTTGGTTTAGGGCTTGGGTTAGGGTTAGGGTTAGGTTTAGGGTTAGGGTTAGGGTTAGGGTTAGGGTTAGGGTTATAGTTAGGGTTAGGGTCAGGGTTAGGGTTTGTGTTAGGGTTAAGGTTAGGGTTAGGCTTAGGTTTAGGGTTTGGGTTTGGGTTAGGGTTTGCGTTACAGTTAGGGTTAGGGTTAGGTTTTGGGTTAATGTTTGTGTTAGGGTTAGGGTTAGGGTTCGGTTTACGTTTAGAGTTTCGGTTAGGGTTAAGCTTAGGGTTAGGGTTTGTGTTTGGGTTAGGGTTAGGGTTAGGATTATGGTTAGGGTTAGTGTGATGGTTAGAGTTTGGGTTATGGTTAGGATTAGGGTGAGGGTTTGGGTTAGGGGTAGGTTTAGATTTTGTGTTTCGGTTTTGGTTAGGGTTAGGGTTAGTGTTAGGGTTAGGGTTATGATTTTGGTTTGGGTTAGAGTTACGGTTAGGTTAGGGTTAGGGGTATTGTTAGGGTTAGTGTTAGGGTTAGGGTTAGGGTTAGGATTAGGGTTAGGGTTACTGTTAGGGTTAGGTTTATGGTTTGTGTTAGGGTTAGGGTTAAGTTTAGGATTCTGGTTTGGGTTAGGGTTACGGTTAGAGTTAGCGTTAGGGTTTGGGTTTGGTTTAGGGTCAGGGTTAGGCTTAGGGTAAGGTTTGGTTTTGGGTTTAGGTTAGGGTTAGCGTTAGGATTAGGGTTAGGGTTAGGGTTTGGTTTAGGTTTAGGGTGATGGTTAGGATTAGGGTTAGGGTTAAGATTAGGGATAGGGTTAGGGACAGTGTTAGGTTTAGGTTTTGGTTTAGGGTTCGGGATAGGGTTAGAGTTAGGGTTAGTAATAGGGTTACGATTAGGGTTAGTGTTAGGGTTAGGTTTAGTGTTAGGGTTTGGGTTTGGGATCGTGTTAAGTTTAGAGTTAGGATTAGGATTTGGTTTGGGTTAGGATTAGTTTTAGGGTTAGGGTCAGGGTTTGGGTTAGGGTTAGGTTTAATGTTAGAGTTAGGCTTAGGGTTTGGGTTAGGGTTTGGGTTAGGGTTAGGTTTAGGTTTAGGGTTAGTGTTAGTGTTAGGGTTAGGGTTAGGGTTAAGGTTAAGGTTAAGGTTAGGTTTTGGGTTAGGGTTAGGGTTAGGGTTAGGGTTCGGGTTAGGGTTTGGGTTAGGGTTAGGGTTTGGATTAGGGTTAGAGTTAATATTAGAGTTAGGCTTAGGGTTTGGTTTAGGGTTTGGGTTAGGGTTAGGGTTAGGGTTAGGGTTAGGGTTAGCATTAAGGTTTGCATTTGGGTTAGGGTTAGGGTTAGGTTTAGGATTAGTTTTAGGTTTAGGTTTTGGATTAGGGTTAGGGATACAATTTGGGTTAGGGTTAGGTTTAGGGTTAGGGGTAGGGTTATGTTTAGGGTTAGGGTTAGGGTTAGGTTTAGTGTTAGGGTTTGGGATTGGGATCGTGTTAGGGTTATGGTTAGGATTAGGATTTGGTTTGGGTTAGGATTAGTGTTAGGGTTAGTGTTAGGCTTTGGGTTAGGGTTAGGGTTAGTGTTAGGGTTATGCTTAGGGTTTGGGTTAGGGTTTGGGTTAGGGTTAAAGTTACGGTTAGGGTCAGGTTTAGGGGTTGGGTTAGGGTTAAGGTTAGCGTTAGAGTTAGAGTTAGGGATTGGGTTTGGGTTAGGGGTAGGGTTAGGGTTAGCGTTAGGTTTTGGGTTAGTGTTAGTGTTAGGGTTAGGGTTAGGTTTAGGTTTACGTTTAGGGTTTAGGTTAGGGTTAAGCTTAGGGTTAGGGTTTGTGTTTGGTTTAGGGTCAGGTTTGGGATTATGGTTAGGGTTAGTGTGATGGTTAGACTTTGGGTTATGGGTAGGATTTGCGTTAGGGTTTGGGTTAGGGGTAGGGTTAGGGTTTGGGTTTGGGTTTTGGTTAGGGTTAGGGTTAGGGTTAGGATTTGAGTTTGGTTTAGAGTTAGGGTTAGGTTAGGGTTAGGGTTAGTGTTAGGGTTAGATTTAGGGTTTGGGTTAGGGTTAATGTTAGGATTAGGGTTAGGGTTAGTGTTAGGGTTAGGTTTACGGTTTGTATTAGGGTTAGGGTTAGGGTTAGGATTCTGGTTTGGGTTAGGATTACGTTTAGGGTTAGCGTAAGGGTTAGGGTTAGGTAAGGGTTAGGGTAAGGTTTAGGGTTATGGTTTGGTTAACGGTTTAGGTTAGGGTTAGCGTTAGGGTTAGGGTTAGGATTAGGGTTTGGGTTAGGGTTAGATTTAGGGTTAATGTTTGGGTTTGAGTTAGGGTTAGGCTTAGTTTTAGGCTTAGGGTTAGGGATAGGGTTATGGTTTGGGTTAGGATTAGGGTTAGGGTTAGGGTTAGGTTTAGGCTTTGGTTTGGGTTAGGGTTAGGGTTTCGGTTTGGGTTTGTGTTAGGGTTTTGATTAGGGTAAGGTTTAGTGGTAATGTTTGGGTTTTAGTGAGGGTTAGGGTGAGTTTTAGGCTTAGGGTTAGGGGTAGGATTTGAGTGACGGTTACGGATAGTGTTAGGGTTAGGGTTACGGTTAGGGTTAGGCTTTGGTTTGGGTTAGGGTTAGGGTTAGGTTTTGGGTTTGGGTTAGGGTTAGGGTTAGGGTTAGGGTTTGGGTTTGGGTTAGGGTTAGGATATTGTTAGGTTTAGGGTTTGGGTTTGGGTTAGGGTTAGGGTTAGGATTAGCGTTAAGGTTTGTGTTTGGTTTAGGGTTAGGGTTAGGGTTAGGATTCGTTTTGGATTTAGGTTTTCGGTTAGTATTAGGGATACGGTTAGGGTTAGGGTTAGGGTTAGGTTTAGGGATAGGTTTAGGGTTAGGGTTAGGGTTAGGGTTAGGGTTAGGGTTAGCGTTAGGGTTAGGGTTTGGGGTTGGGATCATGTTAGGGTTAGGGTTAGGATGAGGATATGGTTTGGGTTAGGATTAGTGTTAGGGTTAGGGTTAGAGTTTGGGTTAGGGTTAGGGTTA
>CM069549.1:50560000-50567500 GCA_035773235.1 Eospalax fontanierii | reverse complement strand
GTTTAGGGTTAGGGTTAGGGTTAGGCTTAGGGTTTGGGTAAATGTTAAGGTTAGAGCTAGGGTTAGGATTAGGGTTTGGGTTAGGCTTAAGGTTAGGGTTAGGGTTAGTGTTAGGTTTTGTGTTTGGGATAGGTTTAGGGTTAGGGTAAGGGTTAGGTTTTCGTTAGTGTTAGGGTTAGGGTTAGGGTTAGGTTTAGGTTTAGGGTTTCAGTTAGGGTTAAGTTTAGGGTTAGGGTTTGTGTTTGGGTTATGGTTAGGGTTAGGATTATGGTTAAGGTTAGTGTGATGGGTAGAGTTTGGGTTATGGTTAGGATTAGGGTTAGGGTTTGGGTTTGGGTTTTGGTTAGGGTTAGGGTTAGGGTTAGGCTTAGGGTTAGGATTTAGCTTTGGGTTAGTTTTAGGGGTAGGTTAGGGTTAGGGTAAGTGTTACGGTTAGGGTTAGGGTTAGGGTTAGGTTTATGGTTTGTGTTAGGGTTAGGATTCTGGTTTGGGTTAGGATTACGTTTAGGGTTAGCCTTAGGGTTTGGGTTAGGGTTAGGGTTCGGGTTAGGGTTAGGGTTACGGTTTGGTTTTCGGTTTAGGTTAGGGTTAGGGTAAGGGTTAGGGTTTGGGTTTGGGTTAGAGTTAGTTTTAGGGTTTGATTTTGGGTTAGGGTTAGGGTTAGGGTTAGGTTTAGGATTTGGTTTGGCTTACGGTTAGGGTTAGCTTTTGGGTTTGGGTTAGGGTTAGGGTTAGGGTTAGGGTTTGGGTTTGGGTTAGGGTTAGGTTATTGTTAGGTTTAGGGTTTGGGTTTGGGTTAGGGTTAGGTTTAGGGTTAGTGTTAAGGTTTGTGTTTGGGTTAGGGTTAGGGTTAGGGTTAGGATTCGTTTTAGGTTTAGGTTTTGTGTTAGGGTTAGGGATATGGTTAGGTTTAGGGTTAGGGTTAGAATTAGGGATAGGGTTAGGGTTAGGTTTAGGGTTAGTGTTAGGTTTAATGTTACGGTTTGGGTTTGGGATCATGTTAGGTTTAGGGTTAGGATGAGTATATGGTTTGGGTTAGGATTAGTGTTACGGTTAGGGTTAGGGTTTGGGTTAGGGTTAGGGTTTGTGTTAGGGTTAGGCTTAGGGTTTGGTTTAGGGTTTGGGCTAGGGTTAAAGTTAGGGATAGGGTCAGGGTTAGGGTTTGGGTTAGGGTTAGGGTTAATGTTAGAGTTAGGCTTAGGGTTTGGGTTAGGGTTTGGGTTAGGGTTAAGGATAGGGTTAGGGTTAGGGTAAGGGTTTGGGTTTGGGTTATTGTTAGCTTTAGGGTTAGGGTTAGGGTTTGTGTTAGGGTTAGGGTCAGGGTTAGGATTTGGCTTAGGGTTGAGGTTAGGTTTAGGTTTAGGGTTTGGGTTTGGGTTTTGGTTAGGGTTAGGGTTAGGGTTAGGCTTAGGGTTAGGATTTGGCTTTGGGTTAGTGTTAGGGTTAGGTTAGGGTTAGGGTTAGTGTTACGGTTTGGTTTAGGGTTAGGGTTAGGATTAGGGTTAGGGTTAGGGTTAGGGTTTGGTTTAGGGTTTCTGTTACGGTTACGGTTAGGGTTAGGATTCTGATTTGGGTTAGGGTTACGGTTAGGGTTAGCGTTAGGGTTTGGATTTGGGTTAGGGTTAGGTTTAGTTTTAGGATTACGGTTTGGTTTTGGGTTTAGGTTAGGGTTAGCGTTAGGGTTAGGGTTAGGGTTAGTCGTAGGGTTAGGGTTTGCGTTAGGTTTAGTGTGATGGTTAGGGTTAGGGTTAGGTTGAGTTTAGGGATAGGGTTAGGGTTAGTATTAGGATTACGTTTAGGTTTAGGATTAGGTTTAGGTTTTGGGTTAGGGTGAGGGTTAGGGTTAGGGTTAGGGTTAGTGTTAGGATTAGGGTTCAGTTTAGGATTAGGTTTATGTTTTGCGTTAGGGTTAGGGTTAGGGTTAGGGTTAGGATTTGGGTTAGGTTTAGGTTTAGGGTTAATGTTTGGATTTGTGTTAGGGTTAGGCTTTGGTTTAGGGTTAGGGTTAGGGTTAGTATTAGAGTTAGGGTTACGGTTAGTCTTAGGGTTAGAGTTAGGTTTGGGATAGGATTAGGGTTAGGGTTAGGGTTTGGTTTAGGGTTTGGGTTAGGGTTAGGTTAGGGTGTGGGTTAGGTTTTGGCTTTGGTTTGGGTTACGTTTAGGGTTAGGGTTTGGGTTTGGCTTTAGGTTAGGGTTAGGGTTAGGGTTTGTGTTTGGGTTAGGGTTAGGTTTAATGTTAGGTTTAGGGTTTGGGTTTGGGTTAGGGTTAGGGTTAGGGTTAGGGTTAAGGTTTGCGTTTGGTTTACGGTTAGAGTTAAGGTTAGGGTTAGTGTTAGGTTTCTGTTTTGGGTTAGGGTTCGGGATAAGGTTAGGGTTAGGGTTAGGGATAGGGTTACTATTAGGGTTAGGGTTAGGGTTAGGTTTAGTGTTAGGTTTTGGGTTTGGGATCATGTTAGGGTTAGAGTTAGGATTAGGATTTGGTTTGGGTTAGGGTTAGGGTTTGGGTTAGGGTTAGGGTTAATGTTAGAGTTAGGCTTCGGATTTGGGTTAGGGTTTGGGTTAGGGTTAAGGTTAGGGTTAGGGTTAGGATAAGGGTAAGGGGTTCGGTTAGAGTTAGGGTCAGGGTTACGGTTTGGGTTAGGGTTTAGGTTAGGGTGAGGGTGAGGGTTTGGGTTAGGGTTAGGGTCAGGTTTAGGGTATGGGTTAGGGTTTAGGTTAGGGTTAGGGTGAGGGTTTGGGTTAGGGTTAGGGTCAGGGTTAGGGTTTGGGTTAGGGTTAGGGTTAGGGTTAGCGTTAGGTTTTGGGTTAGTGTTACTGTTAGGGTTACGGTTAGGTTTCGGGTTAGGTTTAGGGTTTCGGTTAGGGTTAAGCATAGGGTTAGGGTTTGTGTTTGGGTTAGGTTTAGGGTTAGGATTATTGTTAGGGTTAGTGTGATGGTTAGGGTTTGGGTTATGGTTAGGATTAGGGTTAGGGTATGGGTTAGGTTTAGAGTTAGGGTTTGGGTTTTGGTTAAGGTTAGGGTTAGGGTTAGGGTTTGGGATTAGGTTAGGTTTAGGTTTAGGTTAAGGGTGAGGGTTAGGGTTAGTGTTAGGATTAGGGTTTGGGTTAACGTTAGGGTGAGGTTAAGGTTTCGGGTTAGGTTTAGGATTAGGGATAGGGTTAAGGTTTGTGTTTCGGGTAGGTTTAGGGTTGGGTTAGGGTTAGGGTTAGTGTTACGGTTAGGTTTTGGTTTAGGGTTAGGTTTAGGGTTAGATTTAGGGTTTGGGTTACTGTTAGGGTCAGGGTTAGGGTTTGATATAGGGTTAAGGTTAGGGTTAGGGTTAGTGTTAAGGTTTGGTTTTGGGTTAGCATTAGGGTTAGGGTTAGGGTTAGGTTTGGGGTTAGTGTTAGTGTTACGTTTAGCTTAAGGGTTAGGGTTGGGGTTTCGGTTAGGGTTAAGCTTAGGGTTAGGGTTTGTGTTTGAGTTAGGGTTAGGGTTAGGATTATTGTTAGGATTAGTGTGATGGTTAGGGTTTGCGTTAGGGTTAGGGTTAGGGTTAGGGTTTTGGTTAGGGTTAGGGTTAGGATTTGGGTTTGGGTTAGGTTTAGGTTTAGGGTTAGGGTTAGGATTTCTGTTTGGGTTAGGGTTAGGTTTAGGGTTAGGGTTTGATTTTGGGTTTAGGTTAGGTTTAGCGTTAGGGTTAGAGTTAGGGTTAGGGTTAGTGTGAGGGTTAGGGTTTGGGTTAGGTTTAGGGTGATGGTTAGGGTTAGGGTTAGGGTTAAGTATAGGGTTAGGTTTTGGGTTAGGGATAGATTTAGGGTTAGGTTTAGGTTTAGGGTTTGAGTTTTGATTAAGGTTAGGGTTACGGTTAGGGTTTGGGTTTGGGTAAGGGTTAGGTATAGTTTTAGGGTTAGGGTTTCGGTGTGGGTTAGTGTTAGGGTTAGGTTTAGGGTTAAGATTAATGTTAGTGTTAGGGTTAGAGTGAGGGTTAGGGTTTAGGTTTAGGTTTGTGATATGCTTAGGGTTAGGGATAGGATTAGGATTTGGTTTGGGTTAGGGTTAGGGTTACGGTTAGGTTTAGGGTTACGGTTTGTGTGAGGGTTAGGGTTAGTGTTAGGGTTATGGTTAGGGTTTGGGTTATGGTTAGGGTCAGGGTTAGGGTTTGGGTTTGGGTTAGGGTTAGGTTTAGGGTTAGGGTTAGAGTTAGGGTTAGGGTTAGGGGTAAGGCTAGGTTTTGGGTTAGGGTTAGGCTTAGGGTTTGGGTTAGAGTTTGGATTAGGGTTAAAGTTAGGGTTAGGGTCAGGGTTAGGGTTTGGGTTAGGGTTAAGGTTAGGGTTAGGGTTAGGTTAGGGTTTAGGTTTGGGTTAGTGTTAGGGTTAGGATTAGGGTTAGGGTTAGGTTTTGTGTTAGAGTTAGTGTTAGGGTAAGGGTTAAGGTTAGGTTTACGTTTAGGGTTTCGGTTAGGGTTAAGCTTAGGTTTCGGGTTTATGTTTGGTTTAGGGTTAGGGTTAGGATTATGGTTAGGGTTACTGTGAAGGATAGAGATTGGTTTATGGTTAGGATTAGGGTTAGGTTTTGGGTTAGGGGTAGGGTTAGTGTTTGGGTTTGGGTTTTGGTTAGGGTTAGGGTTACGATTTGGGTTTGGGTTACAGTTAGGGTTAGGTTAGGGTTAGGGTTAGTGTTCCGGTTAGGGTTACGGTTAGTGTTAGGGTTAGGATTAGGATTAGGGTTAGGGTTAGGGTTAGGTTTAGGGTTTCTGTTACGGTTAGGGTTAGGGTTAGGATTATATTTTGGGTTAGGGTTATGGTTAGGGTTCGGGTTTGTTTTTGGGTTAGGGTTAGGGTTAGTTTTAGTGTTAGGTTAGTGTTTGGGTTTCGGTTAGTTTTAGGGTTAGGGTTAAGGTTAAGGTTTCGGTTTGGGTTAGGGTTAGGTTTAGGGTTAGGGTTAGGGTTAGGGTTAGGGTTAGGGTTAGGGTTAGGGTTATGGTTAGTGTTAGGTTTAGATTTTGGGTTAGGGTTAGGGATAGGGTTAGGTTTAGTGTTTGGGTTAGGGATAGGGTTAGGATTAGGGTTCGGGTTAGGATTAGGTTTAGAGTTAGGGTTTGGGTATGGGATCGTGTTAGGGTTAGCGTTAGAATTAGGATTTGGTTTGGGTAAGTGTTAGTGTTAGAGTTAGGGTTAGGGTTACGGTTTTTGTGAGGGTTAGGTTAGGGTTAGGGTTAGGGTTTGGGTTTGGGTTAGGGATATGGTTAGTGTTAGGGTTTGTTTTTGGGTTAGGGTTAGGGTTAGTTTTAGTGTTAGGTTAGTGTTTGGGTTTCGGTTAGTTTTAGGGTTAGGGTTAAGGTTAAGGTTTCGGGTTGGGTTAGGGTTAGGTTTAGGGTTAGGGTTAGGGTTAGGGTTAGGGTTAGGGTTAGGGTTATGGTTAGTGTTAGGTTTAGGTTTTGGGTTAGGGTTAGGGATACGGTTAGGTTTAGTGTTTGGGTTAGGGATAGGGTTAGGATTAGGGTTAGGGTTAGGATTAGGTTTAGAGTTAGGGTTTGGGTATGGGATCGTGTTAGGGTTAGCGTTAGAATTAGGATTTGGTTTGGGTTAGTGTTAGTGTTAGAGTTAGGGTTAGGGTTACGGTTTTTGTGAGGGTTAGGTTAGGGTTAGGGTTAGGGTTTGGGTTTGGGTTAGGGATATGGTTAGTGTTAGGGTTTGTTTTTGGGTTAGGGTTAGGGTTAGTTTTAGTGTTAGGTTAGTGTTTGGGTTTCGGTTAGTTTTAGGGTTAGGGTTAAGGTTAAGGTTTCGGTTTGGGTTAGGTTTAGGTTTAGGGTTAGGGTTAGGGTTAGGGTTAGGATTAGGGTTAGTGTTAGGTTTAGGTTCTGGGTTAGGGTTAGGGATAGGGTTAGGTTTAGTGTTTGGGTTAGGGATAGGTTTAGGATTAGGGTTAGGGTTAGGATTAGGTTTAGAGTTAGGGTTTGGGTATGGGATCATGTTAGGGTTAGGGTTAGGATTAGTATTTGGTTTGGGTTAGTGTTAGTGTTAGAGTTAGGGTTAGGGTTACGGTTTTTGTGAGGGTTAGGTTAGGGTTAGGGTTTGGGTTTGGGTTTTGGTTAGGGTTAGGTTCAGGGTTAGATTTAGGGTTTGGGTTACTCTTAGGTTCAGGGTTAGGGTTTGATTTAGGGTTAAGGTTAGGGTTAGGGTTAGTGTTAAGGTTTTGGTTTGGGTTAGCATTAGGGTTAGGGTTAGGGTTAGGGTTTGGGTTTGGGTTAGCGTTAGGGTTAGTGTTAGGTATAGGGTTTGGGTTTGGGTGAGGGTTAGGTTTAGAGTTAGCGTTAAGGTTTGCGTTAGGGTTAGGGTTAGGGTTAGGTTTACGTTTAGGGTTTCGGTTAGGTTTAAGCTTAGGGTTAGGGTTTGTGTTTGGGTTAGGGTTAGGGTTAGGATTATGGTTAGGGTTAGTGTGATGGTTAGAGTTTGGGTTATGGTTAGGATTAGGGTGAGGGTTTGTGTTAGGGGTAGGTTTAGGGTTTGTGTTTGGGTTTTGGTTAGGCTTAGGGTTAATGTTAGGGTTAGGGTTATGATTTTGGTTTGGGTTAGAGTTAGGGTTAGGTTAGGGTTAGGGTTATTGTTAGGGTTAGGGTTAGGGTTAGGATTAGGGTTAGGGTTACTGTTAGGGTTAGGTTTATGGTTTGTGTTAGGGTTAGGGTTAAGGTTAGGATTCTGGTTTGGGTTAGGGTTACGGTTAGGGTTAGCGTTAGGGTTTGGGTTAGGGTTAGGGTTAGTGTTAGGGTTAGGGTTTGGGTTAGGTTTAGGGTGATGGTTAGGATTAGGGTTAGGGTTAAGATTAGGGATAGGGTTAGGGATAGTGTTAGGTTTAGGTTTTGGGTTAGGGTTCGGGATAGGGTTAGAGTTAGGATTAGTAATAGGAATACGATTAGGGTTAGTGTTAGGGTTAGGTTTAGTGTTAGGGTTTGGGTTTGGGATCGTGTTAGGTTTAGAGTTAGGATTAGGATTTGGTTTGGGTTAGGATTAGTTTTAGGGTTAGGGTCAGGGTTTGGGTTAGGGTTAGATTTAATGTTAGAGTTAGGCTTAGGGTTTGGGTTAGGGTTTGGGTTAGGGTTAGGTTTAGGGTTAGGGTTAAGGTTAAGGTTAGGTTTTGGGTTAGGGTTAGGGTTAGGGTTAGGGTTCGGGTTAGGGTTTGGGTTAGGGTTAGGGTTAGAGTTAATGTTAGAGTTAGGCTTAGGGTTTGGTTTAGGGTTTGGGTTAGGGTTAGGGTTAGGGTTAGGGTTAGGGTTAGCATTAAGGTTTGCATTTGGGTTAGGGTTAGGGTTAGGGTTAGGGTTAGGGTTAGGGTTAGGATTAGTTTTAGGTTTAGGTTTTGGGTTAGGGTTAGGGATACGATTTGGGTTAGGGTTAGGTTTAGGGTTAGGGATAGGGTTATGTTTAGGGTTAGGGTTAGGGTTAGGTTTAGTGTTAGGGTTTGGGATTGGGATCGTGTTAGGTTTAGGGTTAGGATTAGGATTTGGTTTGGGTTAGGAT
>CM069549.1:50552500-50555000 GCA_035773235.1 Eospalax fontanierii | reverse complement strand
GGGTTTAGGGTTAGGGTTAGGGGTAGGGATAGGGTTACCATTAGGGTTAGGATTAGGGATAGGGTTAGTGTTAGGTTTTGGGTTTGGGATCAGGTTAGGGTTAGAGTTAGGATTAGGAGTTGGTGTGGGGTAGTAGGAGTGAACGGGGTAGGGTTAGAGTGTGGGGTAGGGTTAGGGGTAATGTTAGAGTTAGACTTAGGATTTCGGTTAGAGTTTGGGTTAGCGTTAAGGTTAGGGTTAGGGTTAGGGTAAGGGTAAGGGGTTCGGTTAGGGTTAGGGTCAGGGTTAGGGTTTGGGTTAGGGTTTAGGTTAGGGTGAGGGTGAGGGTTTGGGTTAGTGTTAGGGTTAGGGTTAGGGTTTGGGTTGGGGTTTAAGTTAGGGTTAGGGTGAGGGTTAGGGTTGGGGTTAGGGTCAGGGTTAGGGTTTGGGTTAGGGTTAGGGTTAGGGTTCGGTTTGGGGTTAGTTTTTCTGTTAGGGTTAGTTTTAGGGTTTGGGTTAGGTTTAGGGTTTCGGTTAGGGTTAAGCTTAGTTTTAGGGTTTGTGTTTGGGTTAGGTTTAGGGTTAGGATTATGGTTAGGGTTAGTGTGATGGTTAGGGTTTGGGTTATGGTTAGGATTAGGGTTAGGGTATGGGTTAGGTTTAGAGTTAGGGTTTGGGTTTGGGTTTTGGTTAGGGTTAGGGTTAGGGTTAGGTTTTGGGATTAGGTTAGGTTTAGGTTTAGGGTTAGGGTTAGGGTTAGGGTTAGTGTTAGGATTAGGGTTTGGGTTCATGTTAGGGTGAGGGTAAGGTTTCGGGGGTAGGTTTAGCATTAGGGATAGGGTTAAGGTTTGTGTTTCGGATAGGTTTAGGGTTGGGTTAGGGTTAGGGTTAGTGTTACGGTTAGGTTTTGGTTTAGGGTTAGGTTTAGGGTTAGATTTAGGGTTTGGGTTACTGTTAGGGTTAGGGTTAGGGTTTGATTTAGGGTTAAGGTTAGGGTTAGGGTTAGTGTTAAGATTTGGTTTTGGGTTAGCATTAGGGTTAGGGTTAGGGTTAGGTTTGGGGTTAGTGTTAGTGTTACGTTTAGTTTAAGGGTTAGGGTTAGGGTTTCGGTTAGGGTTAAGCTTAGGGTTAGGGTTTGTGTTTGAGTTAGGGTTAGGGTTAGAATTATTGTTAGGATTAGTGTGATGGTTAGGGTTTGCGTTAGGGTTAGGGTTAGGGTTAGGGTTTTGGTTAGGGTTAGGGTTAGGATTTGGGTTTGGGTTAGGTTTAGGTTTAGGGTTAGGGTTAGGATTTCTGTTTGGGTTAGGGTTAGGTTTAGGTTTAGGCTTAGGGTTAGGGTTAGGGTTAGGGTTAGGGTTAGGGTTAGGGTTAGCGTTTGGGTTTGGGTTAGGGTTAGGTTTAGGGTTAGGGTTAGAGTTAGGGTTAGGGTTACGGGTAATGTTAGGGTTTGGGTTAGGGTTATGCTTAGGGTTTGGGTTAGAATTTGGATTAGGGTTAAAGTTAGGGTTAGGGTCAGGGTTAGGGTTTGGGTTAGGGTTAAGGTTAGGGTTACGGTTAGGTTAGGGTTTGGGTTTGGGTTAGGGTTAGGATTAGGATTAGGGTTAGGGTTAGGTTTTGGGTTAGAGTTAGTGTTAGGGTTAGGTTTAGGGTTAGGGTTAGGTTTATGTTTAGGGTTTCGGTTAGGGTTAAGCTTACGTTTAGGGTTTATGTTTGGTTTAGGGTTAGGGTTAGAATTATGGTTAGGGTTACTGTGAAGGATAGAGATTGGGTTATGTTTAGGATTAGGGTTAGGGTTTGGGTTAGGGGTAGGGTTAGTGTTTGGGTTTGGGTTTTGGTTAGGGTTAGGGTTACGATTTGGGTTTGGGTTAGAGTTAGGGTTAGGTTAGGGTTAGGGTTAGTGTTAGGGTTAGGATTAGGGTTAGGGTTAGGGTTAGGTTTAGGGTTTCTATTACGGTTAGGGTTAGGGTTATTATTATATTTTGGGTTAGGGTTACGGTTAGAGTTAGGGTTACGGTTTTTGTGAGGGTTACGTTAGGGTTAGGGTTAGGGTTTGGGTTTGGGTTAGGGATACGGTTAGTGTTAGGGTTTGTTTTTGGGTTAGGGTTAGGGTTAGTTTTAGTGTTAGGTTAGTGTTTGGGTTTCGGTTAGTTTTAGGGTTAGGGTTAAGGTTAAGGTTTCGGTTTGGGTTAGGGTTAGGTTTTGGGTTAGGGTTAGGGTTAGGGTTAGGGTTAGTGTTAGGTTTAGGTTTTGGGTTAGGGTTAGGGATAGGGTTAGGTTTAGTGTTTGGGTTAGGGATAGGGTTAGGATTAGGGTTCGTGTTAGGATTAGGTTTAGATTTAGGGTTTGGGTATGGGATCATGTTAGGGTTAGGGTTAGGATTAGGATTTGGTTTGGGTTAGTGTTAGTGTTAGAGTTAGGGTTAGGGTTACGGTTTTTGTGATGGTTAGGTTAGGGTTAGGGTTAGGGTTTGGGTTTGGGTTAGGGATACGGTTAGTGTTAGGGTTTGGTTTTGGGTTTAGGT
>CM069549.1:50537500-50550000 GCA_035773235.1 Eospalax fontanierii | reverse complement strand
GTTAGAGTTAATGTTTGCGTTAGGGTTAGGGTTAGGGTTAGGGTTAGGTTTAGTGTTAAAGTTTGGGTTTGAGTTAGGGATTAGGGATAGTTTTAGGCTTTGGGTTAGGGATAGGGTTTGAGTTAGGGTTATGATTAGTGTTAGGTTTAGGCTTAGGATTAGGTTTAGGCTTTGGTTTGGGTTAGGGTTAAGGTTAGGTTTTGGGTTTGGGTTTGGGTTAGTGTTAGGGTTAGGGTTAGGGTTAAGGTTAAGGTTAGGTTTCGGGTTAGGGTTAGGGTTAGGGTTATGTTTCGGGTAAGGTTTGGGTTAGGGTTAGGGTTAATGTTAGAGTTAGGCTTAGGGTTTGGTTTAGGGTTTGGGTTAGGGTTAGGGTTAGGTTTAGGGTTAGGGTTAGGGTTAGGGTTAAGATTAGGGTTAGGGTTAGGGTTATGGTTAAGGCTAGGTTTTGGGTTAGGGTTAGGGTTAGGGTTAGGGTTAGGGTTAGGGTTAGGGTTATAGTTAGGGTTAGGGTTAATGTTTGGGTTAGGGTTAGGGTTTGGATTAGGGTTAGGTTTAGTGTTAATGTTTGGATTTGACTTAGGGTTAGGGATAGTTTTAGGCTTAGGGTTAGGAATAGGGTTTGAGTTAGGGTTATGGTTTGTGTTAGGGTTAGGGTTAGGATTAGGTTTAGGCTTTGGTTTGTGTTAGGGTTAGGGTTAGGGTTTGGGTTTGGGTTTGGGTTAGTTGTAGGGTTAGGGTTAGGGTTTGGGTTTTTGTTAGGGTTAGGTTTAGTGTTAGGTTTAGGATTTGGGTTTGGGTTAGGGTTAGGGTTAGCGTTAAGGTTTGCATTTGGGTTAGGGTTAGGATTAGTTTTAGGTTTAGGTTTTGGGTTAGGGTTAGGTTTAGTGTTAGGGTTTGGGTTTGGGATCGTGTTAGGGTTATGGTTAGGATTAGGATTTGGTTTGGGTTAGGACTAGTGTTAGGGTTAGTGTTAGGGTTTGGGTTAGGGTTAGGGTTAGTGTTAGGGTCATGCTTAGGGTTTGGGTTAGGGTTTGTGTTAGGGTTAAAGTTACGGTTAGGGTCAGGTTTAGGGTTTGGGTTAGGGTTAATATTAGGGTTAGGGTTAGGGTTAGGTATTGGGTTTGCGTTAGGGTTAGGGTTAGGGTTAGGGTTAGGTTTTGGGTTAGTGTTAATGTTAGGGTTAGGGTTAGGTTTACGTTTAGGGTTTAGATTAGGGTTAAGCTTAGGTTAGGGTTTGTGTTTGGTTTAGGGTTAGGGTTAGGATTAAGGTTAGGGTTAGTGTGATGGTTAGACTTTGGGTTATGGGTAGGATTTGGGTTAGGGTTTGGGTTAGGGGTTGGGTAAGGGGGTGGGTTTAGGTTTTGGTTATGGTTAGGGTTAGGGTTAGGGTTAGGATTTGAGTTTGGTTTAGAGTTAGGGTTAGGTTAGGGTTAGGGTTAGTGTTAGGGTTAGGGTTAGGGTTAGGGTTAGGGTTAGTGTTAGGATTAGGGTTAGGGTTAGGGTTAGGGTTAGGTTTACAGTTTGTGTTAGGGTTAGGGTTAGGGTTAGGATTCTGGTTTGGGTTAGGATTACGTTTAGGGTTAGCGTTAGGGTTTGGGTTAGGGTTAGGGTTAGGGTTACGGTTTTTTTTTCCGTTTAGGTTAGGGTTAGCGTTAGGGTTAGGGTTAGGGTTAGGGTTAGGTGTTGGCTTAGGGTTAGATTTAGGGTTAATATTTTGGTTTGAGTTAGCGTTAGGTTTAGTTTTAGGCTTAGGGTTACGGATAGGGTTATGGTTTGGGTTAGGATTAGGGTTCGGGTTAGGGTTAGGTTTTGGGTTTGGGATAGGGTTATGGTTAGGGTAAGGGTTAGGTTTTCGTTAGTGTTAGTGGTAGGGTTAGGGTTAGGCTTAGGTTTAGGTTTAGGGTTTCAGTTAGGGTTAAGCTTAGGGTTAGGGTTTGTGTTTGGGTTACGGTTAGGGTTAGGATTATGGTTAAGATTAGTGTGATGGGTATAGTTTGGGTTATGGTTAGGATTAGGGTTAGGGTTTGGGTTAGGGGTAGGGTTAGGGTTTGGGTTTGGGTTTTGGTTAGGGTTAGGGTTAGGGTTAGGCTTAGGGTTAGGATTTGGCTTTTGGTTAGTGTTAGGGTTAGGTTAGGGTTAGGGTTAGGGTTACGGTTAGGGTTAGGGTTAGGGTTAGGCTTAGGATTAGGGTTAGGGTTAGGGTTAGGATTCTGGTTTGGGTTAGGTTTACGGTTAGGGTTAGCTTTAGGGTTTGTATTTGGGTTAGGGTTAGGTTTAGTGTTAGGGTTACGGTTTGGTTTTGGGTTTAGTTTAGGGTTAGCGTTAGGGTTAGGGTTAGGGTTAGGGTTAGTCTTAGGTTTAGGGTTTGGATTAGGTTTAGTGTGATGGTTAGGGTTAGGGTTAGGTTTAAGTTTAGGGATAGGGTTAGGGTTAGTGTTAGGATTAGGGTTAGGTTTAGGATTAGGTTCAGGTTTTGGGTTAGGGTGAGGGTTAGGGTAAGGGTAAGGGTTAGGGTTAGTGTTAGGATTAGGATTAGGTTTAGGATTAGGTTTAGGTTTTGGGTTAGGGTTAGGGTTAGGGTTAGGGTTAGGATTTTGGTTAGGGTTAGGTTTAGGGTTAATGTTTGGGTTTGAGTTAGGGTTAGTCTTAGTTTTAGGCTTAGGGTTAGTGATAGGGTTTGAATTAGGGTTACGGTTAGTCTTAGGGTTAGAGTTAGGTTTGGTTTAGGATTAGGGTTAGGATTAGGGTTTGGTTTAGGGTTTGGGTTAGGGTTAGGGTTAGGGTCAGTGTGATGGTTAGGGTTTGGGTTATTGTTAGGGTTAGGGTGTGGGTTAGGTTTTGGCTTCGGTTTGGGTTACGGTTAGGGTTAGGGTTTGGGTTTGGGTTAGGGTTAGGTTTAATGTTAGGTTTAGGGTTTGGGTTTGGGTTAGGCTTAGGGTTAGGGTTAGGGTTAAGGTTTCCATTTGGTTTACGGTTAGGGTTAAGTTTAGGGTTAGTGTTAGGTTTATGTTTTGGGTTAGGGTTCGGGATAAGGTTAGGGTTAGGGTTAGGGATAGGGTTACTATTAGGGTTAGGGTGAGGGTTAGGTTTAGTGTTAGGTTTTGGGTTTGCGATCATGTTAGGGTTAGAGTTAGGATTAGGATTTGTTTTGGGTTAGGATTAGGGTTTGGGTTAGGGTTAGGGTTAATGTTAGAGTTAGGCTTAGGATTTGGGTTAGGGTTTGGGTTAGGGTTAAGGTTAGGGTTAGGGTTAGGGTAAGGGTAAGGGGTTCGGTTACGGTTAGGGTCAGGGTTAGGGTTTGGGTTAGGGTTTAGTTTAGGGTGAGGGTGAGGGTTTGGGTTAGGGTTAGGGTCAGGGTTAGGGTTTGGGTTAGGGTTTAGTTTAGGGTTAGGGTGAGGGTTTGGGTTAGGGTTAGGGTCAGGATTAGGGTTTGGGTTAGGGTTAAGGTTAGGGTAGCTTTAGGGTTTGGGTTTGGGTTAGGGTTAGGGTTAGGGTTAGGGTTAGGTTTTGGGTTAGTGTTACTGTTAGGGTTAGGGTTAGTGTTCGGGTTAGGTTTAGGGTTTTGGTTAGGGTTAAGCTTAGGGTTAGGGTTTGTGTTTGGGTTAGGTTTAGGGTTAGGATTATGGTTAGGGTTACTGTGAAGGATAGAGATTGGGTTATGGTTAGGATTAGGGTTAGGGTTTGGGTTAGGGGTAGGGTTAGTGTTTGGGTTTGGGTTTTGGTTAGGGTTAGGATTACGATTTGGGTTTGGGTTAGAGTTAGGGTTAGGTTAGGGTTATGGTTAGTGTTACGGTTAGGGTTAGGGTTAGTGTTAGCGTTAGGATTAGGATTAGGGTTAGGGTTAGGGTTAGGGTTAGGTTTAGGGTTTCTGTTACGGTTAGGGTTAGGGTTACGATTATATTTTGGGTTAGGTTTACGGTTAGGGTTAGGGTTTGTTTTTGGGTTAGGGTTACAGTTAGGGTTAGGGTTTGTTTTTGTGTTAGGGTTAGGGTTAGTTTTAGTGTTAGGTTAGTGTTTGGGTTTCGGTTAGTTTTAGGGTTAGGGTTAAGGTTAAGGTTTCGGTTTGGGTTAGGGTTAGGTTTAGGGTTAGGGTTAGGGTTAGGGTTAGGGTTAGGGTTAGGGTTAGTGTTAGGTTTAGGTTTTGGGTTAGGGTTAGGGATAGGGTTAGGTTTAGTGTTTGGGTTAGGGATAGGGTTAGGATTAGGGTTAGGGTTAGGATTAGGTTTAGAGTTAGGGTTTGAGTATGGGATCGTGTTAGGGTTAGGGTTAGAATTAGGATTTGGTTTGTGTTAGTGTTAGTGTTAGAGTTAGGGTTAGGGTTACGGTTTTTGTGAGGGTTAGGTTAGGGTTAGGGTTAGGGTTTGGGTTTGGGTTAGGGATACGGTTAGTGTTAGGGTTTCTTTTAGGGTTAGGGTTAGGGTTAGTTTTAGTGTTAGGTTAGTGTTTGGGTTTCGGTTAGTTTTAGGGTTAGGGTTAAGGTTTAGGTTTCGGTTTGGGTTAAGGGTTAGGTTTAGGTTTAGGGTTAGAGTTAGGGTTAGGGTTTGTGTTTGGGTTAGGGTTAGGGATAGGGTTAGGTTTAGTGTTTGGGATAGGTAAAGGGATAGGGTTAGGATTAGGGTTAGGGTTAGGATTAGGTTTAGAGTTAGGGTTTGGGTATGGGATCATGTTAGGGTTAGGGTTAGGATTAGTATTTGTTTTGGGTTAGTGTTAGTGTTAGAGTTAGGGTTAGGGTTACGGTTTTTGTGAGGGTTAGGTTAAGGTTAGGGTTAGGGTTTGGGTTTGGGTTAGGGATACGGTTAGTGTTAGGGTTTGGTTTTGGGTTTAGGTTATGGTTAGCGTTAGGTTTAGGGTTAGGTTTTTAGTGTTAGGGTTAGGTATTGGCTTAGGTTTAGGGTGATGGTTAGGGTTAGGGTTAGGGTTAAGATTAGGGATAGGGTTGGGGTTAGTGTTAGGATTAGGGTTAGGGTTAGGATTATGGTTAGGTTTTGATTTATGGATAGAGTTAGGGTTAAGGTTAGGGTTATTGTTAGGGTTAGGGTTAGGGTTAGGTTTTGGTTTAGGGTTAAGGTTAGGGTTAGGGTTTGCGTTTGGGGTTGGGTTAGGGTTAGGAATAGGGTTTGGGTTTGTGTTACGGTTAGGGTTTGGGTTAGGTTTAGGGTTACGGTTAGGATTAGGTTTAGGGTTAGGGATAGGGATAGGGTTTCGGTTAGGGTTAGGGTTACGGTTACGGTTACTCTTAGGGTTAGTGTTAGTGTTAGGTTTAGGGTTAGGGTTTGGGTTAGGTTTAGGGTTAGGGTTAGGGTTAGGTTTAGGGTTTGGGTTAGGTTTAGGGTTAGGGTTTGGGTTAGGTTTAGGGTTAGGGTTAGGGTTAGGGTTAGGGTTTGGATTTAGGTTAGGGTTAGGGTTAGGGTTAGTGTTAAGGTTTGCGAATGGGTTAGTTTTAGGGTTAGGGTTAGGGTTAGTGTTAGGTTTAGATTTTGGGTTAGGGTTAGGGATAGGGTTTGGGTTAGGGTTAGGGTTAGGTTTCGTGTTAGTTTTTGGGTTTAGGATCGTGTTAGGGTTAGAGTTAGGATTATGATTTGGTTTGGGTTAGGATTAGTGTTAGGGTTAGTGTTAGGGTTTGGGTTAGTGTTAGGGTTAATGTCAGAGTTAGCCTTAGGGTTTGGGTTAGAGTTTGGGTTAGGGTTAGCGTTAGGGTTAGGGTTTGGGTTTGGGTTAGGCTTAGGTTTAGGGTTAGGGTTAGGGTTTGCGTTAGGGTTAGGGTCAGGGTTAGGGATTGGGTTAGGGTTGACGTTAGAGTGAGGGTTAGGGTTAGGATTTGGGTTTGGGTTAGGGTTAGGGTTACGGTTTGGATTAAGGTTAAGGTTAGGGTTAGGGTTAGGGTTTGGGTTTGGTTTAAGTTTAGGGTTACGGTTAGGGCTTGGGTTAGGGTTAGGTTCAGGGTTAGGTATTGTGTTACGTTTAAGGTTAGGGTTAGGGTTAGGGTTTGGGTTTGGGTTAGGGTTAGGGTTAGGTTTAGGGTTAGGTTTTGGTTTAGATTTTGTGTTAGGTTTAGGGTTAGGGTTCGGGTTAGGTTTAGGGTTTCAGTTAGGGTTAAGCTTAGGTTTAATTTTTGTGTTTGGGTTAGGTTTAGGGTTAGGATTATGGTTAGGGTTAGTGTGATGGTTAGGGTTTGTGTTATGTTAGGATTAGGGTTAGGGTTTGGGTTAGGGTTAGGGTTAGGTTTTGGATTTGTGTTTTGGTTAGGGTTAGGGTTAGGGTTAGGGTTAGGATTTGGGTTTTGGTTAGAGTTAGGTTTAGGTTAGGGTTAGGGTTAGTGTTAGGGTTAGGGTTAGGTTTAGGGTTAGGTTTACGATTAGGGTTAGGGTTAGGTTTAGGGTTAGGTTTAGGGTTTGTGTTAGCATTAGGGTTAGGGTTAGGATTCTGATTTGGGTTACGGTTATGGTTAGTGTTAGCGTTAGTGTTTAGGTTTCGGTTAGGGTTAGGTTTAGGGTTAGGTTTAGGTTTTAGGTTTGGGTTAGGGTCAGTGTCAGGGTTAGGGTTTGGGTTAGGGTTAAAGTTAGGGTTAGGGTTAGGTTTTGGGTTAGGGTTAGGGTTAGGGTTAAGTTTAGGTTTTGGGTTTGGGTTAGGGTCAGTGTCAGGGTTAGGGTTTGGGTTAGGGTTAAGGTTAGGCGTAGGATTAGGTTTTGGGTTAGGGTTAGGGTTAGGGTTAGGTTTAGGTTTTGGGTTTGGGTTAGGGTCAGTGTCAGGGTTAGGGTTTGGGTTACGGTTACGGTTAGTGTTAGGTTTTGGGTTAGGGTTATGATTTGGGTTTGGGTTAGAGTTAGGGTTAGGTTAGGGTTAGGGTTATTGTTAGGGTTTGGGTTAGGGTTAGGGTTAGGGTTAGGATTAGGGTTAGGGTTACTGTTAGGGTTAGGTTTATGGTTTGTGTTAGTGGTATGGTTAAGGTTAGGATTCTGGTTTGGGTTATGGTTACTGATAGGGTTAGCGTTAGGGTTTGGCGTTCGTTTAGGGTTAGGGTTATGGTTAGGGTTAGGGTAAGGTTTGGTTTTGGGTTTAGGTTAGGGTTAGCGTTAGGATTAGGGTTAGGGTTAGGGTTAGTGTTAGGGTTAGGGTTTGGGTTAGGTTTAGGGTGATGGTTAAGATTAGGGTTAGGGTTAAGATTAGGGATAGGGTTAGGGTTAGTGTTAGGTTTAGGTTTTGGGTTAGGGTTCTGGATAGGGTTAGAGTTAGGGTTAGTAATAGGGTTACGATTAGGGTTAGTGTTAGGGTTAGGTTTAGTGTTAGGGTTTGGGTTTGGGATCGTGTTAGGTTTAGAGTTAGGATTAGGATTTGGTTTGGGTTAGGATTAGTTTTAGGGTTAGGGTCAGGGTTTGGGTTAGGGTTAGGTTTAATGTTAGAGTTAGGCTTAGGGTTTGGGTTAGGGTTAGGGTTAAGGTTAAGTTTAGGTTTTGGGTTAGGCTTAGGGTTTGGTTTAGGGTTTGGGTTAGGGTTAGGTTTAGGGTTAGGGTTAGGGTTAGGGTTAAGTTTAGGGTTAGGGTTAGGGTTAAGCCTAAGGCTAGGTTTTGGTTTAGGGTTAGGGTTAGGGTTAGGATTATGGTAAGGGTTAGGGTTAATGTTTGGGTTAGGGTTAGGGTTTGGTTTAGGGTTAGGTTTAGTGTTAATGTTTGGGTTTGAGTTAGGGATTAGGGATAGTTTTAGGCTTTGGGTTAGGGATAGCGTTTGGGTTAGGGTTACGATTAGTGTTAGGTTTAGGCTTAGGATTAGGTTTAGGCTTTGGTTTTGGTTAGGGTTAAAGTTAGGGTTTGGGTTTGGGTTTGGGTTAGTGTTAGGGTTAGGGTTAGGGTTAAGGTTCGGGTAAGGTTTGGGTTAGGGTTAGGGTTAATGTTAGAGTTAGGCTTAGGGTTTCGTTTAGGGTTTGGGTTAGGGTTAGGGTTAGGGTTAGGTTTAAGATTAGGGTTAGGGTTAGGGTTATGGTTAAGGCTAGGTTTTGGGTTAGGGTTAGGGTTAGGGTTAGGGTTAGGGTTATAGTTAGGGTTAGGGTTAATGTTTGGGTTAGGGTTAGGGTTTGGATTAGTGTTAGATTTAGTGTTAATGTTTGGGTTTGAGTTAGGGTTAGGGATAGTTTTTGGCTTAGGGTTAGGAATAGGGTGTGAGTTAGGGTTACGGTTTGTGTTAGGGTTAGGTTTAGGATTAGGTTTAGGCTTTGGTTTGTGTTAGGGTTAGGGTTAGGGTTTGGGTTTGTGTTTGGGTTAGTTGTAGGGTTAGGGTTAGGGTTTGGGTTTTTGTTAGGGTTAGGTTTAGTGTTAGGTTTAGGGTTTGGGTTTGGGTTAGGGTTAGGGTTAGCGTTAAGCTTTGCATTTGGGTTAGGGTTAGGGTTAGGGTTAGGATTAGTTTTAGGTTTAGGTTTTGGGTTAGGGTTAGGTTTAGTGTTAGGGTTTGGGTTTGGGATCGTGTTAGGGTTATGATTAGGATTAGGATTTGGTTTGGGTTAGGATTAGAGTTAGGGTTAATGTTAGGGTTTGGGTTAGGGTTAGGGTTAGTGTTAGGGTTATGCTTAGGGTTTGGGTTAGGGTTTGGGTTAGGGTTAAAGTTACGGTTAGGGTCAGGTTTAGGGTTTGGGTTAGGGTTAATATTAGGGTTAGAGTTAGGGTTAGGTATTGGGTTTGGGTTAGGGTTAGGGTTAGGTTTAGGGTTAGGTTTTGGGTTAGTGTTAATGTTAGGTTAGGGTTAGGGTTAGGTTTACGTTTAGGGTTTAGGTTAGGGTTAAGCTTAGTATTAGGGTTTGTGTTTGGTTTAGAGTTAGGGTTAGGATTAAGGTTAGGGTTAGTGTGATGGTTAGACTTTGGGTTATGGGTAGGATTTGGGTTAGGTTTTGGGTTAGGGATAGGGTTAGGGTTTGGGTTTGGGTTTTGCTTAGGGTTAGGGTTAGGGTTAGGGTTAGGATTTGAGTTTGGTTTAGAGTTAGGGTTAGGTTAGGGTTAGGGTTAGTGTTAGGGTTAGGGTTAGGGTTAGGGTTAGGGTTAGGATTAGGGTTAGGATTAGGGTTAGGGTTAGGTTTACGGTTTGTGTTAGGGTTAGGGTTAGGGTTAGGATTCTGGTTTGGGTTAGGATTACGTTTAGGGTTAGCGTTAGGGTTTGGGTTAGGTTTAGGGTTAGGGTTATGGTTAGGGTTACGGTTTTTTTTTCGGTTTAGGTTAGGGTTAGCGTTAGGGTTAGGGTTAGGGTTAGGGTTAGAGTTAGGGTTTGGGTTAGGGTTAGATTTAGGGTTAATGTTTTGGTTTGAGTTAGCGTTAGGCTTAGTTTTAGGCTTAGGGTTACGGATAGGGTTTTGGTTTGGGTTAGGATTAGGGTTAGGGTTAGGGTTAGATTTTGGTTTTGCGATAGGGTTAGGGTTAGGGTAAGGGTTAGGTTTTCGTTAGTGTTAGTGGGAGGGGTAGGGTTAGGGTTAGGTTTAGTTTTAGGGTTTCAGTTAGGGTTAAGCTTAGGGTTAGGGTTTGTGTTTGGGTTACGGTTAGGGTTAGGATTATGGTTAAGGTTAGTGTGATGGGTAGAGTTTGGGTTATGGTTAGGATTAGGGTTAGGGTTTGGGTTAGGGGTAGGGTTAGGGTTTGGGTTTGGGTTTTGGTTAGGGTTAGGGTTAGGGTTAGGCTTAGGGTTAGGATTTGGCTTTCGGTTAGTGTTAGGGTTAGGTTAGGGTTAGGGTTAGTGTTACGGTTTGGGTTAGGTTTAGGGTTAGGGTTAGGATTAGGGTTAGGGTTAGGGTTAGGGTTAGGTTTAGGGTTTCTGTTACGGTTAGGGTTAGGGTTAGGATTCTGGTTTGGGTTAGGGTTACGGTTAGGGTTAGCGTTAGGGTTTGTATTTGGGTTAGGGTTAGGTTTAGTGTTAGGGTTACGGTTTGGGTTTGGGTTTAGGTTAGGGTTAGCGTTAGGGTTAGGGTTAGGGTTAGTCTTAGGTTTAGGGTTTGGGTTAGGTTTAGTGTGATGGTTAGGGTTAGGGTTAGGTTAGGGTTAGGTTCAGGTTTTGGGTTAGGGTGAAGGTTAGGGTAAGGGTAAGGGTTAGGCTTAGTGTTAGGATTAGGGTTAGGTTTAGGATTAGGTTTAGGTTTTGGGTTAGGGTTAGGGTTAGGGTTAGGGTTAGGATTTGGGTTAGGGTTAGGTTTAGGGTTAATGTTTGGGTTTGAGTTAGGGTTAGTCTTAGTTTTAGGCTTAGGGTTAGTGATAGGGTTTGAATTAGGGTTACGGTTAGTCTTAGGGTTAGAGTTAGGTTTGGGATAGGATTAGGGTTAGGGTTAGGGTTTGGTTTAGGGTTTGGGTTAGGGTTAGGGTTAGGGTTAGTGTGATGGTTAGGGTTTAGGTTATGGTTAGGGTTAGGGTGTGGGTTTGGTTTTGGCTTTGTTTTGGGTTACGGTTAGGGTTAGGGTTTGGGTTTGGGTTTGGGTTAGGGTCAGGGTTACGGTTTGGGTTTGGGTTAGGGTTAGGTTTAATGTTAGGTTTAGGGTTTGGGTTTGGGTTAGGGTTAGGGTTAGGGTTAGGATTAAGGTTTGCGTTTGGTTTACGGTTAGGGTTAAGGTTAGGGTTAGTGTTAGGTTTATGTTTTGGGTTAGGGTTCGGGATAAGGTTAGGGTTAGGGTTAGGGATAGGGTTACTATTAGGGTTAGGGTGAGGGTTAGGTTTAGTGTTAGGTTTTGGGTTTGGGATCATGTTAGGGTTAGAGTTAGGATTAGGATTTGCTTTTTGTTAGGATTAGTGTTAGGGTTAGGGTTAGGGTTTGGGTTAGGGTTAGGGTTAATGTTAGAGTTAGGTTAGGGTAAGGGGAAGGGGTTCGGTTACGGTTAGGGTCAGGGTTAGGGTTTGGGTTAGGGTTTAGGTTAGGGTGAGGGTGAGGTTTTGGGTTAGGTTTAGGGTCAGGGTTAGGGTTTGGGTTAGGGTTTAGGTTAGGGTTAGGGTGAGGGTTTGGGTTAGGGTTAGGGTCAGGGTTAGGGTTTGGGTTAGGGTTAAGGTTAGGGTTAGCTTTAGGGTTTGGGTTTGGGTTAGGGTTAGGGTTAGGGTTAGGGTTAGGTTTTGGGTTAGTGTTACTGTTAGGGTTAGGGTTAGGGTTCGGGTTAGGTTTAGGGTTTCGGTTAGGGTTAAGCTTAGGTTTAGGGTTTGTGTTTGGGTTAGGTTTAGGGGTAGGATTATGGTTAGGGTTACTGTGAAGGATAGAGATTGGGTTATGGTTAGGATTAGGGTTAGGGTTTGGGTTAGGGGTAGTGTTAGTGTTTGGGTTTGGGTTTTGGTTAGGGTTAGGGTTACGATTAGGGTTTGGGTTAGAGTTAAGGTTAGGTTAGGGTTAGGGTTAGGATTATATTTTGGGTTAGGGTTACGGTTAGGGTTAGGGTTTGTTTTTGGGTTAGGGTTAGGGTTAGTTTTAGTGTTAGGTTAGTGTTTGGGTTTCGGGTAGTTTTAGGGTTAGGGTTAAGGTTAAGTTTTCGGTTTGGGTTTGGGTTTGGTTTAGGTTTAGGGTTAGGGTTAGGTTTAGGGTTAGTGTTAGGTTTAGGTTTTGGGTTAGGGTTAGGGATAGGGTTAGGTTTAGTGTTTGGGTTAGGGATAGGGTTAGGATTAGGGTTAGGGTTAGGATTAGGTTTAGAGTTAGTGTTTGGGAATGGGATCGTGTTAGGGTAAGGGTTAGAATTAGGATTTGGTTTGTGTTAGTGTTAGTGTTAGAGTTAGGGTTAGGGTTACGGTTTTTGTGAGGGTTAGGTTAGGGTTAGGGTTAGGGTTTGGGTTTGGGTTAGGGCTACGGTTAGTGTTAGGGTATGTTTTTGTGTTAGGGTTAGGGTTAGTTTTAGTGTTAGGTTAGTGTTTGGGTTTCGGTTAGTTTTAGGGTTAGGGTTAAGGTTAAGGTTTCGGTTTGGGTTAGGGTTAGGTTTAGGGTTAGGGTTAGGGTTAGGGTTAGGGTTAGTGTTAGGTTTAGGTTTTGGGTTAGGGTTAGGGATAGGGTTAGTTTTAGTGTTTGGGTTAGGGATAGGGTTAGGATTAGGGTTAGAGTTAGGATTAGGTTTAGAGTTAGGGTTTGGGTATGGGATCATGTTAGGGTTAGGGTTAGGATTAGGATTTGTTTTGGGTTAGTGTTAGTGTTAGAGTTAGGGTTAGGGTTATGGTTTTTGTGAGGGTTAGGTTAGGGTTTGGGTTAGGGTTAGGTTTAGGGTTAATGTTTGGGTTTGAGTTAGGATTAGGCTTAGTTTTAGGCTTAGGGTTAGAGATAGGGATTGGGTTTGGGTGAGGATTAGGGTTAGGGTTAGGGTTAGGTTTTTGTTTTTGTGTTAGGGTTAGGTTAAGGTTAGGGTTTGGGTTTGGCTTAGGGTTAGTTTTAGGTTTTCATTTTGCGTTAGTGTTAGGGTTAGGGTTAGGTTTAGGCTTTGGTTTGGGTTAGGGTTAGGGTTAAGGTTTGGGTTTGGGTTAGGGTGAGGGTTAGGGTTAGGGTTTGGGTTTGGGTTAGTGTTAGGTTTAGTGTTAGGT
>CM069549.1:50530000-50532500 GCA_035773235.1 Eospalax fontanierii | reverse complement strand
TTAGGATTAGGGTTAGCGTTAGGGTTAGGGTTAAGTTTAGAGTTTGTGTTAGGGTTAGGGTTAGGATTAGTGTTAGGGTTTCTCTTTGTGTTAGGGTTAGGGTTAGGGTTAGGGTTTGGTTTTGGGTTTAGGTTATGATTAGTGTTAGGGTTAGGGTTAGGGTTAGGTTTAGTGTTAGGGTTAGGATTTGGGTTAGGTTTAGGGTGTTGGATAGTGTTAGGGTTAAGATTAGGGATAGGGTTAGGGTGAGTGTTAGGATTACAGATAGGGAGAGGAGTAGGGTTAGGTTTTGGGTTAGGGATAGAGTGAGTGTGAGGGTTTCGGTTTGGCTTAGGATTAGGGTTAGGTTTTGGGTTTGGGTTAGGTTTAGTGTTAGGGTTAGGGTTTGGGATAGGTTTAGGGTGATGGTTAGGGTTAGGGTTAGGGTTAGGGTTGGGGTTAAGGTTAGGGTTAGGTTGTGGGTTTGGGTTTGGGTTAGGGTTAGGGTTAGGTTTAGGGTTTGGGTTTGGGTTAGGGTTAGTGTTAGGGTTAGGGTTAGTGTTAGGTTTAGGGTTAGTGTTAGGTTTAGGGTTTATGTTAGGCTTAGAGTGAGGGTTAAGGTTAGGGTTAGGGTTAGGGTTAGGGTTAGGGTTAGGTTTAGGGTTTCGGTTAGGGTTAGGGTTTGGATTAGGGTTAGGTTTACTGTTAATGTTTGGGTTTGAGTTAGGGTTAGGGATAGTTTTAGGCTTACAGTTATGGTTAGGGTTTGAGTTAAGGTTACGTTTAGTGTTAGGGTTAGGGTTAGAGTTAGGATTATTTTTAGGTTTAGGTTTTGGGTTAGGTTTAGGGATACGGTTAGGTTTAGGGTTAGCCTTAGGGTTAGGGATAGGGTTAGGGTTAGGTTTGGGTTTAGGGTTAGGTTTAGTGTTGGGTTTGGGTTTGGGATCGTGTTAGGGTTATGGTTACGATGAGGATTTGGTTTGGGTTAGGACTAGTGTTAGGGTTAGGGTTACGGTTTGGGTTAGGGTTAGGGTTAGTGTTAGGGTTAGGCTTAGGGTTTGGGTTAGGGTTTGGGTTAGGGTTTGGGTTTGGGTTAGGGTTAGTGTTAGGGTTAGGGTTAGGGTTAGGGTTAGGTTTTGGGTTAGTGTTAGTGTTAGGGTTAGGGTTAGGTTTAGGGTTTCGGTTAGGGTTAGGGTTTGGATTAGGGTTAGGTTTACTGTTAATGTTTGGTTTTGAGTTAGGGTTAGGGATAGTTTTAGGCTTACGGTTATGGTTAGGGTTTGAGTTAAGGTTACGGTTAGTGTTAGGGTTAGGGTTAGGGTTAGGTTTAGGCTTTGGTTTGGGTTAGGGTTAGGGTTAGGCTTTGGGTTTGGGTTAGTGATAGGGTTAGGGTTAGGATTTGGGTTTGGTTTAGGGTTAGGTTTAGTGTTAGGTTTAGGGTTTGGGTTTGGGTTAGGGTTAGGGTTAGGGTTAGCGTTAAGGTTTGCATTTGGGTTAGGGTTAGGGTTAGGGTTAGGGTTAGGATTCGTTTTAGGTTTAGGTTTTGGGTTAGGGTTAGGGATACGGTTAGGGTTAAGGTTTGCGTTTGGGTTAGGGTTAGGGTTAGGGTTAATGTTTGGGTTTGAGTTAGGATTAGGCTTAGTTTTAGGCTGAGGGTTACGGATAGCGTTAGGGTTTGGGTGAAGATTAGTGTTAGGGTTAGGGTTAGGTTTTTATGTTTGGGTTAGGGTTAGGTTAGGGTTAGGGTTTGGGTTTGGCTTAGGGTTAGTTTTAGGTTTTCATTTTGCGTTAGGGTTAGGGTTAGGGTTAGGTTTAGGCTTTGGTTTGGGTTAGGGTTAGGGTTAGGATGAGGATTTGGTTTGGGTTAGGATTAGGTTTTGGAGTAGGGTTAGGTTTAGTGTTAATGTTTGGGTTTGAGTTAGGGTTAGGACAGTTTTAGGCTTACGGTTAGGGTTAGGGTTTGAGTTAGGGTTACGGTTAGTGTTAGGGTTAGATTTAGGGTTAGGTTTAGGCTTTGGTTTGGGTTAGGGTTAGGGTTAGGTTTTGGGTTTGGGTTAGTGTTAGGGTTAGGTTTAGGTTTTGGGTTTGGGTTAGGGTTAGGTTTAGTGTTAGGTTTAGGGTTTGGGTTTGGGTTAGGGTTAGGGTTAGGGTTAGCATTAAGGTTTGCATTTAGGTTAGGGTTAGGGTTAGGGTTTGGATTCGTTTTAGGTTTAGGTTTTGGGTTAGGGTTAGGGATACGGTTAGGGTTAGGGTTAGGGTTAGGGTTAGGGTTAGGGTTTGGGTGAGGGTTAAGGTTAGGGTTAGGGTTAGGGTTAGGTTTTGGGTTAGTGTTAGTGTTAGGGTTAGACTTAGGATTAGGTTTACGTTTAGGGTTTCAGTTAGGGTTAAGTTTAGGGTTAGGGTTTGTGTTTGGGTTAGGTTTAGGGTTACGATTATGTTTAGGGTTGGTGTGTTGGTTAGATTTTGGGTTGTGGTTGGGATTAGGGTTAGGGTTTGGGGTAGGGGTGGGGTTGGGGTTTGG
>CM069549.1:50515000-50525000 GCA_035773235.1 Eospalax fontanierii | reverse complement strand
CTAACCCTAAACCTAACCCTAACGAAAATCTAAACCCAAACCCTAAGCCTACCCCTAACCCAAACCCTAACCTTATCCTAACCATAACCCAAACTCTAACCATCACACTAAACCTAACCATAATCCTAACCCTAACCCAAACACAAACCCTAACCCTAAGCTTAACACTAACCGAAACCCTAAAAGTAAACCTAACCCTAAACCTAACCCTAACACTAACACTAACCCAAAACCTAACCCTAACACTAACCCTACCCCAAACCCAAACCCCAAACCTAACCCTAACCCTATCCCAAACCCAAACCCAAAACCTAACCCTGACCTTAACCCCAACACTAACCCTAAACCTAACCCTAACCTTAACCTAACCCTAACCCAAACCCAAACCCTAAACCTTAGACTTAACCTAACCCTAACCCAAACCCAAACCCTAACCCTAACCCTAACACTAACCCAAACCCAAAACCTAACCCTTACCCTAACCCAAACCAAAGCCTAAACCTAACCCTAACCCTAACCCTAACTATAACCGTAACCCTAAGTCAAACCCTATCCCTAACCGTAAGCCTAAAACTATCCCTAACCCTAACTCAAACCCAAACATTAACACTAAACCTAACCCGAATCCAAACCCTAACCCTTACCCAAATCCTAAACCTAACCCTAACCCTAACACTAACACTAACCCAAAACCTAACCCTAAGTGTAACCCTAACCCTAACCGTAACCCTAACACAAACCCAAAACCTAACCCTAACCCTAACCCTAAACTTAACCCTAACCCAACCCTAACCCTCTCCCTAACCCTAACTTTAACCCTAACCCAAAAACTAAGCCCAACCCTAACACTAACCCTAACCCTAACCCAAACCCTAACCTTAACCGTAACAGTAATCCTAACCCAAACCAAATCCTCATCCTAAACCTAAACCTAACATGATCCCAAACCCAAACCCTAACACTAAACCTAACCCTAACCCTAAACCTAACCCTAACCCTATACCTAACCCTAACCCTAACCCTAAACCTAACCGTATCCCTAACCCTAAAACAAAACCTAAACCTAAAACTAATCCTATCCCTAACCCTAACCCAAACACAAAACTTAACGCTAACCCTAACCCTAACCCTAACACTAACCGTAACTCTAATTCAAACCCTATCCCTAACCCTAAGCCTAAAACTAACCATAACACTAACTCAAACCCAAACATTAACACTAAACCTTACCCTAATCCAAACCCTAACCCTAACCCAAACCCTAACCCTAACACTAACCCTAACACTAACCCTAACCCTAATCCTAACCCAAACCCTAACCCTATCCCTAAACCTAAGCCTAAAACAAAGCCTAATCCTAACTCAAAGCCAAACATTAACCCTAAACCTAAACCTAACCTAAACCCTAACCCTAACCCTAACCCTAACCCTAACCCTAACCCTAACGCTAACCCTAACCTAAACCGAAAACCAAACCGTAACCCTAACCCTTACCCTAACCCTAACCCTAACCCTAACCCATACCCAAACCCTAACGCTAACCCTAACCGTAATCCTAAAACAAACCAGAATCCTAACCCTAAACCTAATCCTAATCATAACCCAAACTCTAACAATCACACTAACCCTAACCATAATCCTAAACCTAACCCTAACCCAAACACATACCCTAACCCTAAGCTTAACCCTAACCGAAATCCTAAACATAAACCTAACCCTAAACCTAACCCTAACACTAACACTAACCCAAAACCTAACCCTAACCCTAACCCTAAACCTAACCCTAACCCAAATCCAAACCCTAACCCTAACCCTAACCTTAACCTTAACCCTAACCCAAACCCTAATCCTGACCCTAACTGTATCTTTAACCCTAACCCAAACCCTAACCCAAACCCTAAGCATAACCCTAACAGTAACCCTAAACCCAACCCAAAACCTAACACTAACCCTAACACTAATCCTAACCGAAACCAAATCCTAATCATAACCCTAACCCTAACACGAACCCAAACCCAAACCCTAACACTAAACCTAACTTTAACCGTAACCGTACCCACAACCCTAACCCTAACCCTAACCCTAAACCTAACCCTAACACTAACACTTACCCAAAACCTAAACGAAACCCTAACCCTAACCCTAACCCTAACCCAAACCCAAACCCTAACCCTAACCCTAACCCTAAACCTAAGTCTAACCCTAACCCTGACCCTAACCGTAATTTTAACCCTAACCAAAAACCTAACCCAAACCCCAAGCATAACCCTAACACTAACCCTAATCCTAACCCAAACCTAACCCTAACCCTAACCCTAATCCTAACCATAACCCAAATTCTAACCATCACACTAAACTTAACTATAATCCTAACCCTAACCCTAACCCAAACACAAACCCTAAGCTTAACCCTAACCGAAACCCTAAACGTAAACCTAACCCTAACCCTAACACTAACACTAACCCAAAACCTAACCCTAACCCTAACCGTAACCCTAACCCTAACCCAAACCCAAACGCTAACCCTAACCCTAACCTTAACCTTAACCCTAACCCAAACCCTAATCCTGACCCTAACTGTATCTTTAACCCTACCCCCAACCCTAAGCATAACCCTAACAGTAACCCTACCCCCAACCCAAAACATCACACTAACCCAAACTCTAATCCTAACCCAAACCAAATCCTCATCCTAACCCTAAGGCTAACACGATCCCAAACCCAAACCTTAACACTAAACTTAACCCTCACCCTAAACCTAACCCTAACCCTAAACCAAACCCTAACACTAACACTAACACTAATCCTAACCGAAACCAAATCCTAATCCTAACCCTAACTTTAACACGAACCCAAACCCAAACCCAAACCCTAACCCTAACCCTAACAATAACCCTAACCCTAACCTAACCCTAAATCTAATCCAAATCCAAATCCTAACCCTAACCCTAACCCTAACCCAAAACAAAACCCAAACCCAAATCCTAAACCTACCCCTAACCCAAACCCTAACCCTAATCCTAACCATAACCCAAATTCAAACCCTAACCATAACCCTAACACTAACCGAAACCCAAACCCTAACCCTAAACCTAACCCTAACCCAAACCTAAGCCGAAACCTAACCGTAACCCTAACCCTAACCCTAACACTAACCCTAACCCTAAGTCGAACCCTAACACAAACAGAAACCCTATTAATAAAAGTAATCCTAATCCTAACCCTAACCCTAACCAAACCATAAACCTAAACCTAAAAATAACCCTAAGCCTATCCCAAACCCAAAACCTAACCGTAACCCTAACACTAACCATAACCGTAACCAAAACGCTAAACCTAACCCTAACCCTAACCCTAACCCTAACCCTAACGCTAACCCTAACCTAAACCGAAAACCAAACCGTAACCCTAACCCTTACCCTAACCCTAACCCTAACCCTAACCCATACCCAAACCCTAACGCTAACCCTAACCGTAATCCTAAAACAAACCAGAATCCTAACCCTAAACCTAATCCTAATCATAACCCAAACTCTATCAATCACACTAACCCTAACCCTAATCCTAAACCTAACCCTAACCCAAACACATACCCTAACCCTAAGCTTAACTCTAACCGAAATCCTAAACATAAACCTAATCCTAAACCTAACCCTAACACTAACACTAACCCAAAACCTAACCCTAACCCTAACCCTAAACCTAACCCTAACCCAAATCCAAACCCTAACCCTAACCCTAACCTTAACCTTAACCCTAACCCAAACCCTAATCCTGACCCTAACTGTATCTTTAACCCTAACCCAAACCCTAACCCAAACCCTAAGCATAACCCTAACAGTAACCCTAAACCCAACCCAAAACCTAACACTAACCCTAACACTAATCCTAACCGAAACCAAATCCTAATCATAACCCTAACCCTAACACGAACCCAAACCCAAACCCTAACACTAAACCTAACTTTAACCGTAACCGTAACCACAACCCTAACCCTAACCCTAACCCTAAACCTAACCCTAACACTAACACTTACCCAAAACCTAAACGAAACCCTAACCCTAACCCTAACCCTAACCCAAACCCAAACCCTAACCCTAACCCTAACACTAAACTTAACCCTAACTCAAACCCTAACCCTGCCCCTAACCGTAATTTTAACCCTAACCAAAAACCTAACCCAAACCCCAAGCATAACCCTAACACTAACCCTAATCCTAACCCAAACCTAACCCTAACCCTAACCCTAATCCTAACCATAACCCAAATTCTAACCATCACACTAAACTTAACTATAATCCTAACCCTAACCCTAACCCAAACACAAACCCTAAGCTTAACCCTAACCGAAACCCTAAACGTAAACCTAACCCTAACCCTAACACTAACACTAACCCAAAACCTAACCCTAACCCTAACCGTAACCCTAACCCTAACCCAAACCCAAACGCTAACCCTAACCCTAACCTTAACCTTAACCCTAACCCAAACCCTAATCCTGACCCTAACTGTATCTTTAACCCTAACCCAAACCCTAAGCATAACCCTAACAGTAACCCTAACCCCAACCCAAACCATAACACTAACCCAAACTCTAATCCTAACCCAAACCAAATCCTCATCCTAACCCTAAGGCTAACACGATCCCAAACCCAAACCTTAACACTAAACTTAACCCTCACCCTAAACCTAACCCTAACCCTAAACCAAACCCTAACACTAACACTAACACTAATCCTAACCGAAACCAAATCCTAATCCTAACCCTAACTTTAACACGAACCCAAACCCAAACCCAAACCCTAACCCTAACCCTAACAATAACCCTAACCCTAACCTAACCCTAAATCTAATCCAAATCCAAATCCTAACCCTAACCCTAACCCTAACCCAAAACAAAACCCAAACCCAAATCCTAACCCTACCCCTAACCCAAACCCTAACCCTAATCCTAACCATAACCCAAATTCAAACCCTAACCATAACCCTAACACTAACCGAAACCCAAACCCTAACCCTAAACCTAACCCTAACCCAAACCTAAGCCGAAACCTAACCGTAACCCTAACCCTAACCCTAACACTAACCCTAACCCTAAGTCGAACCCTAACACAAACAGAAACCCTATTAATAAAAGTAATCCTAATCCTAACCCTAACCCTAACCAAACCATAAACCTAAACCTAAAAATAACCCTAAGCCTATCCCAAACCCAAAACCTAACCGTAACCCTAACACTAACCATAACCGTAACCAAAACGCTAAACCTAACCCTAACCCTAATCCTAACACAAACCCTAACCCTAACCCTAACCCTAACTCTAACCCTAACCCTAACCCTAACCCTAAGCCTGACCCCTAACCCCTACCCCTAGCCCTAACCCTAACCCTAACCGTAAACCTAACCCTAACCCTAACCCTAACCCTAACCCTAACCAAAGCCAAAACTTAACCATAACCCTAAATCTAACAAAACCCAAATCCTAACCCTAACCCTAACCCTAACCCAAACCAAAGTCTAAACCTAACACTAACCCTAACCCCTACCCTAACCCTAACCCTAAACTTAACCCTAACCAAAAAACTAACCCCAATCCTAATCCTAACACTAACCCTAACCCTAACCCTAACCGTAAACCAAACCAAACCCTAACCCTAACCCAAACCCTAACCCTTACCCTAACCGAAACCCTAAACCTAACCCTAAACCAAACCCAAACCCTAACGTTAACCCTAACCCTAACCCAAACCCAAAACCCATCCCTAACCCTAACACTAACCCAAACCCAAACCCTAACCCTAACCCTAACCCTAACCCTAACCCAAACCCAAACCCTAACCCTAACCCTAACACAAACCCAAACCCTAACACTAACCCTAACCCTAACCCTAAACCTAACCCTTTCCCACACCCCAACCCTAACCCTAAAACTAACCGAAACCCAAACCCTAACCTTAACACTAACCCTATCCCTAACCCTAAACCTAACCCTAACCCTAACCGAAACCCTAACCATAACCCTAACCGTAAACCTAACCCTAACCCAAACACTAACCAAAACCCTAAACCAAACCATAAACCAAACCCTAAACCTAACCCTAACCCTAAACCTAACCCTATTCCAAAAATTAACCCTAACCCTAACACAAACGCTAACCCTAAACCTAACCATAAACCTAACCGAAACCATATCACTAACCCTAACCCTAACTCTAACACTAAGCCTAACCCCTAACACCTAACCCCTAACCCTAACCCTAACCCTAAACCTAACCCTAACCGAAACCAAACCCTAACCCTAAACCTAACCCTAACCCTCACCCTAACCCTAACCCAAACCCTAAACCTAACTCAAACCCTAATCCTAACCAAAACCTAATCCTAACCCTAACCCTAACACTAACCTTACCGCTAACCCAAACACTATGCCTAGCTCTATGCCTAAAACTACCCCTAACCCTAACTCAAAACCAAACCCTAACCCTAACCCTAACCCAAACCAAACCCTAAACCTAACCCTAACCCAAACCCAAACCCTAAACCCAAACCTGACCCTAACACTTAACCTAACCCTAACCCAAACCAAAACCCTAACCCTAACCCTAACCCTAAACCTAACCCTAACCTAAACCCTAACCCTAAGCCTCAAACAAACCCTAACCCTAACCCTAACCCTAACACTAACCCTAACCCAAATCAAACCATAATCCTAACCCTAACTCTAACCCTATCCCAAACCCAAACCCCAACACTAACCCTAACACTTATTCTAATCCTAACCCTAACGCTAAACCTCACTCAAACCCAAACGCAAAACCTAACCCTAACCCTAACCCTATCACTAACCCTGCCCCAAACCCTAACCCTAAACTTAAACCAAACCCTAAACCTAACCCTAACACTAACCAAAACCCAAACCCTAACCCTAATCCCTCCCCTACCCCAAACCCAAACCCTACAACTAACCCTAACCCTAACCCTAACATTAAGCCTAACCCCTAACCCCTAACCCCTAACTCTAACCCTAACCCTAACCCTAAGTCAAACCCTAACACAAACACAAACCCTATCCCGAAAAGTAATCCTAATCCTAACCCTAACCCTAATCAACCCATAAACCTAAACCTAAAAATAACCCTAAGCCTATCCCAAACCCTAAACCTAAGCCTAAGCCTAACACTAACCATAACCGTAACCATAACGGTAAAACTAACCCTAACCGTAATCGTAACACAAACCCTAACCGTAACACTAACCGTAACCCTAACCGTAACCCTAGCGCTAAGCCTGACCCCTAACCCCTACCCCTAGCCCTAACACTAACCCTAACCGTTAACCTAACCCTAACCCTAACCCTAACCCTAACCCAAACCAAAGCCTAAACTTAACCATAACCATAACCTAACAAAACCCAAATCCTAACCCTAACCCTAACCCTAACGCAAACCAAAGTCTAAACCTAACACTAACCCGAACCCCTACCCTAACCCTAACCCTAACCCTAACCCTAACCAAAAAACTAACCCTAATCCTAATCCTAACACTAACCCTAACCCTAACCCTAACTGTAAACCAAACCAAACCCTAACCCTAACCCAAACCCTAACCCTTACCCTAACCGAAACCCTAAACCTAACCCTAACCCAAACCCAAACCCTAACCTTCACCCTAACCCTAACCCAAACCCAAAACCTATCCCTAACCCTAACACTAACCCAAACCCAAACCCTAACCCTAACCCTAACCCAAACCCTAAACCTAACCCTAACCCTAACCCAAACCCAAACCATAAACCTAACCCTAACCCAAAGCCAAACCCTAACCCTAACCCTAACCCTAACCCTAAACCTAACCCTATCCCTTACCCTAACCCTAACCCTAAAACTAACCCAAACCCAAACCCTAACCCTAACCCTAAACCTAACCCTAACCCTAACCCTAACCCTAAACCTAACCCTAACCCTAACCGAAACCCTAACCATAACCCTAACCCTAAACCTAACCCTAACCCAAACACTAACCATAACCCTAAACCAAACCCTAAACCAAACCCTAAACCTAACCCTAACCCTAAACCTAACCCTATTCCAGAAACTAACCCTAACCCTAAGCCAAACGCTAACCCTAAACCTAACCATAACCCTAACCAAAACCTTATCACTAACGCTGACCCTAACCCTAACACTAAGCCTAACCCCTAACACCTAACCCCTAGGCCTAACCCTAACCTTAAACCTAATCCTAACTCAAACCCTAACCCTAACCCCAACCCTCACCCAAACCAAAGTCTAAACCTAACCCTAACGCTAACAAAATCAAAACCCTAACCGTAACCCTAACCCTAACCGAAACCCAAACCCTAGCACTAACCCTAACCCTAATCCTAACACTAACCCTAGCCCCTAAATCCTAACCCCTAGCCCTAACCCTAAGCCATACCCAAACCTTAACCCTAATCCTAACCCGAACACTAAACCTAACCCTAAACCTAACCCTAACCCAAACCCACACCCTAACCCTAACCCTAACCCTAACCCAAACCCTAAACCTAACCCTAACCCTAACCCTAATCCTAATCCTAACCCTAACCCTAAACCTCACCCAAACACAAAGGCAAACCCTAACCCTAACCCTAACCCTAACCCAAACCTAACCCTAACATTAACCCTAACCCTAAAACTAACCGTAACCCTAACTCAAACCCTATCCCTAACCCTAAGCCTAAAACTAAGCTTAACCCTAACTCAAACTCAAACATTAACCCTAAACCTAACCCTAACCCAAATCCTAACCCTAACCCAAAACCTAAACCTAATCCAGAACGTAACCCTAATCCTAACACTAATCCTACACCTAACCCTAACCCTAACCCTAACCCAAAACCTAAACCTAATCCTAAACGTAACCCTAATCCTAACACTAACCCTAACCCTATCCCTAATCTTAAACCTAACCATAAACCTAACCATCACACTAAACCTAACCCAAACCCTAACTCTAACACTAACCCTAACCCTTACAATAACCCTAACGCTAACCCTAACCTAAACCCAAAACCAAACCGTAACACTTAACCCTAACCCTAAACCTAACCCAAATCCAAACCCTAACGCTAACACTAACCGTAAACCTAACACAAACCAGAATCCTAACCCTAACCCTAACCATAACCCTAACCGTAACAGAAACCCTAAACCTAAACCTAACCTTAACCCTAACCGTAATCCTAACCCTAACCCTAACCCTAACCATAACACTAACCCTAACCCTAACCTAACCCTAAAACTAATCCAAACCCAAATCCTAACCCTAACCCTAACCCTAACCCTAACCAAAACCCAAACCTAAACCCTAACCCAAACCCTAACCCTAATCCTAACCATAACCCAAATTCTAACCATCACACTAACGTTAACCATAATCCTAACCCTAAACCTAACCCAAACACAAACCCTAAAGCTAAGATTAAACCTAACCGAAACCCTAAACGTAAACCTAACCCTAACCCTAACCCTAACCCGAACACTAACCCAAAACCTAACCCTAACCCTAACCCTAACCCTAACCCTAACCCAAACACAAAACCTAACCCTAACCCTAACCCTAACCTTAACCCTCACCCAAACCCTAACCCTGACCCTAACCCTAACTTTAACCCTAGCCCAAACCCTAACCCAAACCCTAAGCCTAACCCTAACACTAACCCTGACCCTAACCCAAACCCTAACACTAACCCTAACCCTAATCCTAACCCAAACAAAATCCTCATCCTAACCCTAACGCTAACATTATCCCAAACCCAAACCCTAACACTAAACCTAACCCTAACCCTAATCCTAACACAAACCCTAACCCTAACCCTAACCCTAACTCTAACCCTAACCCTAACCCTAACCCTAAGCCTGACCCCTAACCCCTACCCCTAGCCCTAACCCTAACCCACACCGTAACTCTAACCCTAACCCTAACCCAAACCCTAACCCTAACCCTCACCGTAAA
>CM069549.1:50502500-50505000 GCA_035773235.1 Eospalax fontanierii | reverse complement strand
TAACTCAAAACCAAACCCTAACCCTAACCCTAACCCTAACCCAAACCCTAAGCCTAACCCTATCCCAAACCATCACCCTAACCCTAACCCTAACCTTAACCCAAAAACTAACCCTAACCCTAATCCAAACCCTAACCCTAACACTAACCCTAACACAAACCCTAACCCAAACCTTAACCCAAACGCTAACCCTAACCCAAACCCTAAACCTAACACTAACCCTAACACTAACCCTAACCCCTAACCCCTAACCCTAATCCTAAAACTAACCCTAACCCAAACCCAAACCACAACCATAACCCTATCCCAAACCCTAACCCTAACCCTAACCCAAACCCATACCCTAACCCTAACCCTAACGCTAAACCTAACCCTAACCCAAACCCGAACACTAACCCTAACCCTAATCCAAATCCTAACCGCAACCGAAACCCAAACCCACCCCCTCACCCTAAGCGTGACGCTAACCCAAACTCAAACCCTAACCCTAAAAATAACCCTAACCCAAACCGTAACCCTAACCCAGATCCAAACCCAAAAGTTAACCGTAACCCTAACCCTAACCCTAACCCTAACCCAAACCCTAACACTAACCCGAACCCTAACCCTAACACAAACCCTAACCCTAACCCTATACCTATCCCTAACCCAAACCCTAACCCTAACCCTAATACAAACCCTTCCACTAACCCTAACCGTAACCCAAACCCTAACCCTAACCCTAACACAAACTCAAACAAAAACCCTAAACCTAATCTTAAACCTTACCCTAACTCAAACCGTAACCCTAACCCTAACCCTAACCCAAACCGAAACCCTAACCCTAACCCTAACCCTAAACCAAACCCTAACCCTAACCCGAACCCTAACCCTAACCCAAACCCTAACCCTATACCTATCCCTAACCCAAATCCTAACCCTAACCCTAACACAAACCCAAACAAAAAACTTAACCCTAATTTTAACCCTTACCCTAACTCAAACCCTAACCCTAACCCTAACCCTAACCCTAACCCAAACCGAAACCCTAACCCTAACCCTAACCCTAGCCCAAACCCTAACCCCAACCCTAACCCAAACCTTAACCCAAACGCACACCTAAGCCCTAACCCTAACCCTAACCCTAACCCTAACACAAATCCTTAACCCCAACTCCTAATCCAAACCCTAAACCTAACCCTAAACCTAACACTAACCCTAACCCCTAACCCCTAACTCTAACCCTAAACCTAACCCTAACCCAAACCCAAACTATAAACCTAAGCCTAACCCAAACCCTAACCCTAACCCTATACTAAACCCTAACGCAAACCCTAAACTTAAACCTAACCCTAACCCAAAACCTAACCCTAACCCTAATCGAAACCCTAACCCTAACACTAACCCAAACCCTATCCCTAACCTAAGCCTAAAACTAACCCTAACCCTAACTCAAACCCATATCCTAACCCTAAGCCTAACCCTAACCCAAACCCTAACCCTAACCCTAACCCAAAACCTAACCCAAACCCTAACCCTAAACCTACCCGTAACCCAAAAACTAACCCTAACCCTAATCGAAACCCTAATCCTAACACTAACCCTAACCCTAATACTAACCCAAACCAAACCCTAACCCTAACCCAAAACCTAAACCTAACCGAAACCCTAAACCTAACCCTAAATCTAAATCTAACCATAACCGTAACTCTAACCCAAACCCTATTCCTAACCCTAAGCCTAAAACTAAGCCTAACCCTAACTCAAACCGAAACCCTAACCCTAACCCTAACCCTAACCCAAACCCTAACCCTAACACTAACCCTAACCCTAAACTTATACCTAACCCTAACCCAAAAACTAACCCTAACCCTAACCCTAACCCTAACCCTAACACTAAACCTAACCCTATCCCTAACCTTAACCCAAAACCAATCCCTAACCCTAACCCTAACCCTAACCCTAACCCTAACCCTAACCCTAAACCAAACCCAAAACCAAATCCTAACCCTAACCCTAACCCAAACCCTATCCCTAACACTAACCGTAACTCTAACCCAAACCCTATCCCTAACCCTAACCCTAAATCTAACCCTAACCTTAACTCAAACGCAAACTCTAACCCTAACCCTAACCCTAACCCAAACCCTAACCCTAACCCTAACCCTAACCCTAAACCTAACCCTAAACTTAAACCTAACCCTAACCCAAAAACTAACCCTAGCCCTAATCCAAACCCTAACCCTAACACTAACCCTAACCCTAAACCTAACCTTAACCCAAAACCAATTCCTAATCCTAACCCGAACCCTAACCCTAATCCAAACGGTAACCCTAACCCTACCACTGACCCTAACCATAACCCTAACCCTAAACCTAACCCTAACACAAACCCATACCCTAACACTAAACCTAACCCTAACCCAACACTAAGCCTAACCCCTAACCCCTAACCCGTAGACCTAACCCTAATCCTAAACCCAACCCCAACCCTATCCTAAACACTAACCCTAACCAATAC
>CM069549.1:50475000-50490000 GCA_035773235.1 Eospalax fontanierii | reverse complement strand
CCCTGTCCCTAACCCTAAGCCTAAAACTAACCCTAACCCTAAGTCAAAACCAAACCCTAACCCTAACCCTAACCCTAACCCAAACCCTAACCCTAACCCTATCCCAAACCATAACCCTAACCCTAACCCTAACCTTAACCCAAAATCTAACCCTAACCCTAATCCAAACCCTAACCCTAACACTAACCCTAACACAAACCCTAACCCAAACCTTAACCCAAACGCTAACCCTAACCCAAACCCTAAACCTAACACTAACCCTAACACTAACCCTAACCCCTAACCCCTAACCCTAATCCTAAAACTAACCCTAACCCAAACCCAAACCACAACCATAACCCTATCCCAAACCCTAACCCTAACCCTAACCCAAACCCATACCCTAACCCTAACCCTAACGCTAAACCTAACCCTAACCCAAACCCGAACACTAACCCTAACCCTAATCCAAATCCTAACCGCAACCGAAACCCAAACCCACCCCCTCACCCTAAGCGTGACGCTAACCCAAACTCAAACCCTAACCCTAAAAATAACCCTAACCCAAACCGTAACCCTAACCCAGATCCAAACCCAAAAGTTAACCGTAACCCTAACCCTAACCCTAACCCTAACCGAAACCCTAACACTAACCCGAACCCTAACCCTAACACAAACCCTAACCCTAACCCTATACCTATCCCTAATCCAAACCCTAACCCTAACCCTAATACAAACCCTTCCACTAACCCTAACCGTAACCCAAACCCTAACCCTAACCCTAACACAAACTCAAACAAAAACCCTAAACCTAATCTTAAACCTTACCCTAACTCAAACCGTAACCCTAACCCTAACCCTAACCCAAACCGAAACCCTAACCCTAACCCTAACCCTAAACCAAACCCTAACCCTAACCCGAACCCTAACCCTAACCCAAACCCTAACCCTATACCTATCCCTAACCCAAATCCTAACCCTAACCCTAACACAAACCCAAACAAAAAACTTAATCCTAATTTTAACCCTTACCCTAACTCAAACCCTAACCCTAACCCTAACCCTAACCCTAACCCTAACCCAAACCCTAACCCTAACCCTAACCCTAGCCCAAACCCTAACCCCAACCCTAACCCAAACCTTAACCCAAACGCACACCTAAGCCCTAACCCTAACCCTAACCCTAACCCTAACACAAATCCTAAACCCCAACTCCTAATCCAAACCCTAAACCTAACCCTAAACCTAACACTAACCCTAACCCCTAACCCCTAACTCTAACCCTAAACCTAACCCTAACCCAAACCCAAACTATAAACCTAAGCCTAACCCAAACCCTAACCCTAACCCTATACAAACCCTAACGCAAACCCTAAACTTAAACCTAACCCTAACCCAAAACCTAACCCTAACCCTAATCGAAACCCTAACCCTAACACTAACCCAAACCCTATCCCTAACCTAAGCCTAAAACTAACCCTAACCCTAACTCAAACCCATATCCTAACCCTAAGCCTAACCCTAACCCAAACCCTAACCCTAACCCTAACCCAAAACCTAACCCAAACCCTAACCCTAAACCTAACCGTAACCCAAAAACTAACCCTAACCCTAATCGAAACCCTAACCCTAACACTAACCCTAACCCTAATACTAACCCAAACCAAACCCTAACCCTAACCCAAAACCTAACCCTTACCCTAACCCAAACCCTAAACCTAACCCGAACCCAAACCCAAAACCTAAACCTAACCGAAACCCTAAACCTAACCCTAAATCTAAATCTAACCATAACCGTAACTCTAACCCAAACCCTATTCCTAACCCTAAGCCTAAAACTAAGCCTAACCCTAACTCAAACCGAAACCCTAACCCTAACCCTAACCCTAACCCAAACCCTAACCCTAACACTAACCCTAACCCTAAACTTAAACCTAACCCTAACCCAAAAACTAACCCTAACCCTAATCCAAACCCTAACCCTAACACTAAACCTAACCCTATCCCTAACCTTAACCCAAAACCAATCCCTAACCCTAACCCTAACCCTAACCCTAACCCTAACCCTAACCCTAACCCTAAACCAAACCCAAAACCAAATCCTAACCCTAACCCTAACCCAAACCCTATCCCTAACACTAACCGTAACTCTAACCCAAACCCTATCCCTAACCCTAACCCTAAATCTAACCCTAACCTTAACTCAAACGCAAACTCTAACCCTAACCCTAACCCTCACCCATACCCTTACCCTAACCGTAACCCTAACCCTAAACCTAACCCTAAACTTAAACCTAACCCTAACCCAAAAACTAACCCTAGCCCTAATCCAAACCCTAACCCTAACACTAACCCTAACCCTAAACCTAACCTTAACCCAAAACCAATTCCTAATCCTAACCCGAACCCTAACCCTAATCCAAACGGTAACGCTAACCCTACCACTGACCCTAACCCTAACCCTAACCCTAAACCTAACCCTAACACAAACCCATACCCTAACACTAAACCTAACCCTAACCCAACACTAAGCCTAACCCCTAACCCCTAACCCGTAGACCTAACCCTAATCCTAAACCCAACCCCAACCCTATCCTAAACACTAACCCTAACCAATACCCTAACCCTTACCCTAACTCAAACCCTAAACCTAACACTAACCCTAACAATAACTGTAACCCTAACCAGAACCCTATCCCTAACCCTAAGCCTAAAACTAACCCTAACCCAAACTCAAGCCCAAACACTAACCCTAACTCTAACCCCAAACCAAACCCTAACCGTAACCCTAACCCAAACCCTAACCCTAACCCTAACCCTAAACCTAACCCTAACCCAAAAACGAACCCTAACCCTAACCCAAACCAAACCCTAACCCAAAACCTAACCCTTACCCTAACCCAAACCCTAAACCTAACCTTAACCCAAACCCAAACCCTAACCCTAACCCTAATACTAACCATAAGCCAAAACCTAAACCTAACCCTAACCCTAATCCTAACCCAAAACCTAAATCTAAACCTAACCGTAACCCTAAACCAAACCCTATCCCTAACCCTAAGCCTAAATCTAGCTCTAACCCTAACCCAAACCAAACCCTAATCCTAACCCTAACCCTAACCCTTACACTAACCCTAAACCAAACCGTAAACCTAAACCTAACCCTAATACTAACCCAAACCCTAATCCTAACCCTAACCCCTAACCCCTAACCCTAACCCTAACCCTAACCGCAAACCAAATCCTATCCCAAACCCGACCCCTAAACCTAACCCTTACCCAAACCAAACCCTAAACCTAAACCTAACCCTAACCTTAACCATAACTCTAACCCTATCCCTAACCCAAAACCTAAACCTAACCCTAAATCAAACCCAAACCCTATCCCTAACCCTATCCCAAACCCTAACCCTAACCGTAACCCTAACCCAAAAACTATCCGTAACCCTAACCCTAAAACCCTCCCTAACCCTAAGTCAAACCCAAACCGTAATCCTAACCCGAACCCTAACCCAAACCCTAAACCAAACCCTAACCCAAACCATAACCCTAACCCTAACCCTAAACAAAACCTTAACCCAAAAACTAACCCTAACCCTAATCCAAACCCTAACCCTAAACCTAAACCTAACCCTAATCTTAACCCAAACCCTAAACCTAACCCTAATCGTAACCCTAACCCAAACCCTATCCCCAACCCTAAATCTAAAACTAACCCTAACCCTAACTCAAACCCAAACCCTAACCCTAACCCTAACCCTAACCCAAACCCTAACCCTAACCGTAACTCAAACCCTAACCCCAACCGTAAAGCTAACCCTAACACAAAAACTAACCCTAACACTAATCCAAACCCTAACCCTAACACTAACCCTAACCCTAACCCTAACCTTAACCCCAAACCAGTCCCTAACCTAACCCTAACCCTAACCCTAACACAAACCCAAACCCAAATCCTAACCCTAATCCTAACGCAAACCCTATCCCTAACCCTAACCGTAACCCTAACCCAAACTCTATCCCTAACCCTAACCCTAAATCTAACCCTAACCCTAACCCAAACCAAAACCTAACCCTAACCCTAAACCTAACACAAACCCAAACCCAACACTAACCCTAACCCTAACCCTAACACTAAGCCTAACCCCTAACCCCTAACCCCTAACCCTAACACTAACCCTAACCCCAAAACAAACCCTAACCCAAACCCGACCCCTAATCCTAACCCTTACCCAAACCTAACCCTAAACCTAAACCTAACCCTAACTCAAACCCTAAACCTAACCCTAACCGAAACACAAACCCTATCCCTAAAGTTAATCCTAACCCTAACCCTAACCCTAACCCAACCCGTAACCTAACCCTAACCCAAAACCTAAAGCTAACACTAACTCAAACCCCAACCCTAAACCTAACCATAACCATAACCCAAAGCCTAACCCTAACCCTAATCCTAATCCAAACACTAACCCTAACACTAACCCTAACCGAAAACAAAACCTAACCCTAACCCAAACCCTAAACCTTATCCTAACCCAAAACCTAAAGCTAACCCTAACTCAAACCCCAACCCTAAACCTAACCCTAACCGTAACCCAAACTCAAATCCTAACCCTGACCCTAACCCTAAGAATAACCCTAACCCAAAACCTAGCCTTAACCCTAACCCTAACCGTAAACCTAACCCTAACCCTAACCCTAACCCTAAACCTAAACCTAAACCTAACCCAAACCCTAACCCTAACCTTAACCCTAACCCAAACACTATCCCTAAACCTAAGCCTAAAACTAACCCTAACCCTAACTCAAACCCAAACCCTAACCCTAATCCTAACCCTAAGCCAAAACCTAAACCTAACCCTAACCCTAATCCTAACCCAAAACCTAAACCTAAACCTAACCGTAACCCTAAACCAAACCCTATCCCTAACCCTAAGCCTAAGTCTATCCCTAACCCTAACCCAAACCAAACCCTAATCCTAACCCTAACCCTAACCCTTACCCTAACCCTAAACCAAACCGTAAACCTAACCCTAACCCTAATCCTAAACCAAACCCTAATCCTAACCTTAACACCTAACCCCTAACCCTAACCCTAACCCTAACCCTAACCCTAACCCCAAACCAAACCCTATCCCAAACCCGACCCCTAAACCTAACCCTTACCCAAACCAAACCTAAACCTAAACCTAACCCTAACCTTAACGATAACCCTAACCCTATCCCTAACCCAAAACCTAAACCTAACCCTAACTCTAACCCTAAACCTAACTCAAACTCTAACCCTAACCCTAACCCTAAACCAAACCGTAAACCTAACCCTAAGCCAAACCCAAACCCTCACCCTAACCCTACCACTAAACCTAAAGCTCACACAAAAACTAACCCTAATCCTAATCCAAACCCTAACCCTAACACTAATCCTAACCCTAACCGAAATCAAACCCTAACCCTAACCCAAAACCTAAACCTTACCCTAACCCAAACCCTAAACCTAACCCTAACTCAAACCCCAACCCTAAACTTAACCCTTTCCCTAACTCAAACCCTAAACCAAACCCTAATCCTAATCCAAACCCTAACCCTAACACTAACCCTAACCCTAACCCTAACCCAAACCAAAACCTAACCCTAAACCAAACCCTAAACCTTACCCTAACCCAAACCCTACACCTAACACTAACTCAAACCCCATCCCTAAACCTAACCCTAACCGTAACTCAAACCTAAAACATAACCCTGACCCTAACCCTAAGAATAACCCTAACCCAAAACCTAGCCTTAACCCTAACCCTAAACGTAATCCTAACCTTAACCCTAACCCTAACCATAACGATAACCTTAACCCTAACCCAAACCCTATCCCTAACCATAAGCCTAAAACTAACCCTAACCCTAACTCAAACCCAAACCCTAAACCTAACCGTAACCCAAAGCCTACACCCTAACCGTAACCCTAACCCAAACCCTGTCCCTAACCCTAAGCCTAAAACTAACCCTAACCCTAAGTCAAAACCAAACCCTAACCCTAACCCTAACCCTAACCCAAACCCTAACCCTAACCCTAACCCTATCCCAAACCATAACCCTAACCCTAACCCTAACCTTAACCCAAAAACTAACCCTAACCCTAATACAAACCCTAACCCTAACACTAACCCTAACACTAACCTAACCCAAACCAAACCCTAAACCTAACACAAAATCTAACCCTTACCCTAACCCAAACACTAAAACTAAACCTAACTGAAACCCAAACCCTAAACCTAACCCTAATCCTAACTCTAAGCCAAACCCTAAACCTAGTCCTAACCCTAATCCTAACCCAAACCCTAACACTAACCCTAACAGTAACCGTAACCTAAACCCTATCCGCAACCCTAAATCTAAAACCAACCCTAACCCTAACTCAAACCCAAACCCTCACCCTCACCCTAACCCTAACACCAACCCTAACCCTAACCCTAACCCTAACCCTAACCCTAATCCTAACCCAAACCCTAACACTAACCCTAACAGTAACCCTAACCTAAACCCTATCCGCAACCCTAAATCTAAAACTAATCCTAACCCTAACTCAAACCCAAACCCTAACCCTCACCCTAACCCTAACCCAAACCCTAAACCTAACCGTAACTCAAACCCTAACCCTAACCCTAAATCTAACCCTAAAACAAAAACTAACCCTAACCCTAATCCAAACCCTAACCCTAACACTAACCCTAACCCTAACCCTAACCCTAACCCTAATTGCCTAAAACTAACCCTAACCCTAAGTCAAAACCAAACCCTAACCCTAACCCTAACTCTAACCCAAACCCTAACCCTAACCCTAACCCAAACCATAACCCTAACCCTAACCCTAACCTTAACCCAAAAACTAACTCTAACCCTAATCCAAACCCTAACCCTAACACTAAACCTAACCCTAACCCTAACCCAAACCAAACCCTAAACCTAACACAAAACCTAACCCTTACCCTAAACCAAACACTAAAACTAAACCTAACCGAAACCCAAACCCTAAACCTAACCCTAATCCTAACCCTAAGCCAAACCCTAAACCTAGTCCTAACCCTAATCCTAACCCAAACCCTAACCCTAACCCTAACCATAACCGTAACCCAAACCCTATCCGTAACCCTAAGTCTAAAACTAGCAATAATCCTAACTCAAACCCAAACCCTTACCCTAATTCTAACCCTAACCCAAACACTAAACCTAACTGTAACCCAAACCCTAACCCTAACCCTAATCCTAAAACTAACCCTAACACAAAAACTAACCCTAACCCTAATCCAAACCCTAACCCTAACACTAACACTAACCCTAACCCTAACCTTAACCCAAAACCAATCCCTAACCCTAACCCTAACCCTAACACTAACCCTAACACTAACCCAAACCCAAATCCTTAAACTAATCCTAACCCTAACACTAACCCTAACACAAACCCTAACCCTAACCCTAACCCTCACACAAACTCTAACCCTAACCCTAACCCTAGCACTAACACTAACCCAAACTAAACCCTAAACCTAACCGAAAACCTAACCCTTACCCTAACCCGAACCCTAAACCTAAACCTAACCCAAACCCAAACCCTAACCCTAACCCTAATCCTAACCCTAAGCCAAACCCTAAACCTAACCCTAATCCTAACTCAAAACCTAACCCTAACCCTAAACGTAACCGTAACCCAAACCCTATCCCCAACCCTAAATCTACAACTAACCCTAACCCTAACTCAAACCCAAACCCTAACCCTAACCCTAACCCTAACCCAAACCCTAACCCTAACCGTAACTCAAACCCTAACCCTAAAGATAAACCTAACCCTAACACAAAAACTAACCCTAACCCTAATCCAAACCCTAACCCTAATACTAACCCTAACCCCAAACCAAACCCTAACACAAACCCGACCCCTAATCCTAACCCTTACCCAAACCTAACCCTAAACCTAACCCTAACCCTAACCCAAACCCTAAACCTAACCCTAACCGTAACCCTAACCCAAACCCTATCCCCAACCCTAAATCTAAAACTAACCCTAACCCTAACTCAAACCCAAACCCTAACCCTAACCCTAACCCTAACCCAAACCCTAACCCTAACCGTAACTCAAACCCTAACCCCAACCCTAAACCTAACCCTAACACAAAAACTAAGCCTAACACTAATCCAAACCCTAACCCTAACACGAACCCTAACCCTAACCCTAACCTTAACCCCAAACCAGTCCCTAACCCTAACCCTAACCCTAACCCTAACCCAAACCCAAACCCAAATCCTAACCCTAACCCTAACGCAAACCCTATCCCTAACCCTAACCGTAACCCTAACCCAAACTCTATCCCTAACCCTAACCCTAAATCTAACCCTAACCCTTACCAAAACCAAAACCTAACCCTAACCCTAAACCTAACACAAACCCAAACCCAACACTAACCCTAACCCTAACCCTAACACTAAGCCTAACCCCTAACCCCTAACCCCTAACGCTAACACTAACCCTAACCCCAAACCAAACCCTAACCCAAACCCGACCCCTAATCCTAACCCTTACCCAAACCTAACCCTAAACCTAAACCTAACCCTAACTCAAACCCTAAACCTAACCCTAACTGAAACACAAACCCTATCCCTAAAGTTAATCCTAACCCTAACCCTAACCCTAACCAAACCCGTAACCTAACCCTAACCCAAAACCTAAAGCTAACACTACCTCAAACCCCAACCCTAAACCTAACCATAACCATAACCCAAAGCCTAACCCTAACCCTAATCCTAATCCAAACACTAACCCTAACACTAACCCTAACCGAAAACAAAACCTAACCCTAACCCAAACGCTAAACCTTATCCTAACCCAAAACCTAAAGCTAACCCTAACTCAAACCCCAACCCTAAACCTAACCCTAACCGTAACCCAAACTCAAATCCTAACCCTGACCCTAACCCTAAGAATAACCCTAACCCAAAACCTAGCCTTAACCCTAACCCTAACCGTAAACCTAACCCTAACCCTAACCCTAAACCTAAACCTAAACCTAAACCTAACCCAAACCCTAACCCTAAACTTAACCCTAACCCAAACACTATCCCTAAACCTAAGCCTAAAACTAACCCTAACCCTAACTCAACCCCAAACCCTAACCCTAATCCTAACCCTAAGCCAAAACCTAAACCTAACCCTAACCCTAATCCTAACCCAAAACCTAAACCTAAACCTAACCGTAACCCTAAACCAAACCCTATCCCTAACCCTAAGCCTAAGTCTATCCCTAACCCTAACCCAAACCAAACCCTAATCCTAACCCTAACCCTAACCCTTACCCTAACCCTAAACCAAACCGTAAACCTAACCCTAACCCTAATCCTAACCCAAACCCTAATCCTAACCTTAACTCCTAACCCCTAACCCTAACCCTAACCCTAACCCTAACCCCAAACCAAACCCTATCCCAAACCCGACCCCTAAACCTAACCCTTACCCAAACCAAACCTAAACCTAAACCTAACCCTAACCTTAACGATAACCCTAACCCTATCCCTAACCCAAAACCTAAACCTAACCCTAACTCTAACCCTAAACCTAACTCAAACTCTAACCCTAACCCTAACCCTAAACCAAACCGTAAACCTAGCCCTAAGCCAAACCCAAACCCTCACCCTAACCCTACCACTAAACCTAAAGCTCACACAAAAACTAACCCTAATCCTAATCCAAACCCTAACCCTAACACTAATCCTAACCCTAACCCAAATCAAACCCTAACCCTAACCCAAAAACTAAACCTTACCCTAACCCAAACCCTAAACCTAAACCTAACTCAAACCCCAACAATAAACCTAACCCTTTCCCTAACTCAAACCCTAAACCAAACCCTAATCCTAATCCAAACCAAAACCCTAACACTAACCCTAACCCTATCCCTAACCCAAAACGTAAACCTAACCCTAAATCAAACCCAAACCGTATCCCTAACCCTATCCCAAACCCTAACCCTAACCGTAACCCTAACCCAAAAACTATCCGTAACCCTAACCCTAAAACCCTCCCTAACCCTAAGTCAAACCCAAACCGTAATCCTAACCCTAACCCTAACCCAAACCCTAAACCAAACCCTAACCCAAACCATAAACCTAACCCTAACCCTAAACAAAACCTTAACCCAAAAACTAACCCTAACCCTAATCCAAACCCTAACCCTAAACCTAAACCTAACCCTAATCCTAACCCAAACCCTAAACCTAACCCTAACCATAACCCTAACCCAAACCCTATCCCCAACCCTAAATCTAAAACTAACCCTAACCCTAACTCAAACCCAAACCCTAACCCTAACCCTAACCCAAACCCTAACCCTAACCGTAACTCAAACCCTAACCCCAACCCTAAACCTAACCCTAACACAAAAACTAACCCTAACACTAATCCAAACCCTACCCCTAACACTAACCCTAACCCTAACCCTAACCTTAACCCCAAACCAGTCCCTAACCCTAACCCTAACCCTAACCCTAACCCAAACCCAAACCCAAATCCTAACCCTAACCCTAACGCAAACCCTATCCCTAACCCTAACCGTAACCCTAACCCAAACTCTATCCCTAACCCTAACCCTAAATCTAACCCTAACCCTAACCCAAACCAAAACCTAACCCTAACCCTAAACCTAACACAAACCCAAACCCAACACTAACCCTAACCCTAACCCTAACACTAAGCCTAACCCCTAACCCCTAACCCCTAACCCTAACACTAACCCTAACCCCAAACCAAACCCTAACCCAAACCCGACCCCTAATCCTAACCCTTACCCAAACCTAACCCTAAACCTAAACCTAACCCTAACTCAAACCCTAAACCTAACCCTAACCGAAACTCAAACCCTATCCCTAAAGATAATCCTAACCCTAACCCTAACCCTAACCCAACCCGTAACCTAACCCTAACCCAAAACCTAAAGCTAACACTAACTCAAACCCCAACCCTAAACCTAACCATAACCATAACCCAAAGCCTAACCCTAACCCTAATCCTAATCCAAACACTAACCCTAACACTAACCCTAACCGAAACCAAAACCTAACCCTAACCCAAACCCTAAACCTTATCCTAACCCAAAACCTAAAGCTAACCCTAACTCAAACCCCAACCCTAAACCTAACCCTAACCGTAACCCAAACTCAAATCCTAACCCTGACCCTAACCCTAAGAATAACCCTAACCCAAAACCTAGCCTTAACCCTAAACCTAACCGTAAACCTAACCCTAACCCTAACCCTAACCCTAAACCTAAACCTAAACCTAAACCTAACCCAAACCCTAACCCTAACCTTAACCCTAACCCAAACACTATCCCTAAAACTAAGCCTAAAACTAACCCTAACCCTAACTCAAACCCAAACCCTAACCCTAATCCTAACCCTAAGCCAAAACCTAAACCTAACCCTAATCCTAACCCAAAATCTAAACCTAAACCTAACCGTAACCCTAAACCAAACCCTATCCCTAACCCTAAGCCTAAGTCTATCCCTAACCCTAACCCAAACCAAACCCTAATCCTAACCCTAACCCTAACGCTTACCCTAACCCTAAACCAAACCGTAAACCTAACCCTAACCCTAATCCTAACCCAAACCCTAATCCTAACCTTAACTCCTAACCCCTAACCCTAACCCTAACCCTAACCCTAACCCCAAACCAAACCCTATCCCAAACCCGACCCCTAAACCTAACCCTTACCCAAACCAAACCTAAACCTAAACCTAACCCTAACCTTAACGATAACCCTAACCCTATCCCTAACCCAAAACCTAAACCTAACCCTAACTCTAACCCTAAACCTAACTCAAACTCTAACCCTAACCCTAACCCTAAACCAAACCGTAAACCTAACCCTAAGCCAAACCCAAACCCTCACCCTAACCCTACCACTAAACCTAAAGCTCACACAAAAACTAACCCTAATCCTAATCCAAACCCTAACCCTGACACTGATCCTAACCCTAACCCAAATCAAACCCTAACCCTAACCCAAAACCTACACCTTACCCTAACCCAAACCCTAAACCTAACCCTAACTCAAACCCCAACCCTAAACCTAACCCTTTCCCTAACTCAAACCCTAAACCAAACCCTAATCCTAATCCAAACTCTAACCCTAACACTAACCCTAACCCTAACCCTAACCCAAACCAAAACCTAACCCTAAACCAAACCCTAAACCTTACCCTAACCCAAACCCTACACCTAACACTAACTCAAGCCCCAACCCTAAACCTAACCCTAACCGTAACTCAAACCTAAAACATAACCGTGACCCTAACCCTAAGAATAACCCTAACCCAAAACCTAGCCTTAACCCTAACCCTAAACGTAATCCTAACCTTAACCCTAACCCTAACCATAACCATAACCTTAACCCTAACCCAAACCCTATCCCTAACCATAAGCCTAAAACTAACCCTAACCCTAACTCAAACCCAAACCCTAAACCTAACCCTAACCCAAAGCCTACACCCTAACCGTAACCCTAACCCAAACCCTATCCCTAACCCTAAGCCTAAAACTAACCCTAACCCTAAGTCAAAACCAAACCCTAACCCTAACCCTAACCCTAACCCAAACCCTAACCCTAACCCTATCCCAAACCATAACCCTAACCCTAACCCTAACCTTAACCCAAAAACTAACCCTAACCCTAATCCAAACCCTAACCCTAACACTAACCCTAACACTAACCCTAACCCAAACCAAACCCTAAACCTAACACAAAATCTAACCCTTACCCTAACCCAAACACTAAAACTAAACCTAACTGAAACCCAAACCCTAAACCTAACCCTAATCCTAACTCTAAGCCAAACCCTAAACCTAGTCCTAAACCTAATCCTAACCCAAACCCTAACACTAACCCTAACAGTAACCGTAACCTAAACCTATCCGCAACCCTAAATCTAAAACCAACCCTAACCCTAACTCAAACCCAAACCCTAACCCTCACCCTAACCCTAACACTAACCCTAACCCTAACCCTAACCCTAACCCTAACCCTAACCCTAATCCTAACCCAAACCCTAACACTAACCCTAACAGTAACCCTAACCTAAACCCTATCCGCAACCCTAAATCTAAAACTAACCCTAACCCTAACTCAAACGCAAACCCTAACCCTCACCCTAACCCTAACCCAAACCCTAAACCTAAGCGTAACTCAAACCCTAACCCTAACCCTAAATCTAACCCTAACACAAAAACTAACCCTAACCCTAATCCAAACCCTAACCCTAACACTAACCCTAACCCTAACCCTAACCCTAACCCTAATTGCCTAAAACTAACCCTAACCCTAAGTCAAAACCAAACCCTAACCCTAAACCTAACTCTAACCCAAACCCTAACCCTAACCCTAACCCAAACCATAACCCTAACCCTAACCCTAACCTTAACCCAAAAACTAACTCTAACCCTAATCCAAACCCTAACCCTAACAGTAAACCTAACCCTAACCCTAACCCAAACCAAACCCTAAACCTAACACAAAACCTAACCCTTACCCTAACCCAAACACTAAAACTAAACCTAACCGAAAGCCAAACCCTAAACCTAACCCTAATCCTAACCCTAAGCCAAACCCTAAACCTAGTCCTAACCCTAATCCTAACCCAAACCCTAAACCTAACCCTAACCGTAACCCTAACCCAAACCCTATCCGTAACCCTAAGTCTAAAACTAGCAATAATCCTAACTCAAACCCAAACCCTAACCCTAACTCTAACCCTAACCCAAACACTAACCCTAACTGTAACCCAAACCCTAACCCTAACCCTAATCCTAAAACTAACCCTAACACAAAAACTAACCCTAACCCTAATCCAAACCGTAACCCTAACACTAACCCTAACCCTAACCCTAACCTTAACCCAAAACCAATCCCTAACCCTAACACTAACCCTAACCCTAACCCTAACACTAACCCAAACCCAAATCCTTAAACTAATCCTAACCCTAACACTAACCCTAACACAAACCCTAACCCTAACCCTAACCCTCACACAAACTCTAACCCTAACCCTAACCCTAGCACTAACACTAACCCAAACTAAACCCTAAACCTAACCGAAAACCTAACCCTTACCCTAACCCAAACCCTAAACCTAAACCTAACCCAAACCCAAACCCTAACCCTAACCCTAATCCTAACCCTAAGCCAAACCCTAAACCTAACCCTAATCCTAACTCAAAACCTAACCCTAACCCTAAACGTAACCGTAACCCAAACCCTATCCCCAACCCTAAATCTACAACTAACCCTAACCCTAACTCAAACCCAAACCCTAACCCTAACCCTAACCCTAACCCAAACCCTAACCCTAACCGTAACTCAAACCCTAACCCTAAAGATAAACCTAACCCTAACACAAACACTAACCCTAACCCTAATCCAAACCCTAACCCTAATACTAACCCTAACCCCAAACCAAACCCTAACACAAACCCGACCCCTAATCCTAACCCTTACCCAAACCTAACCCTAAACCTAACCCTAACCCTAACCCAAACCCTAAACCGAACCCTAACCCAAACACAAACCCTATCCCTAATGTTAATCCTAACCCTAACCCTAACGCTAACCCTAACCCAAACCCTAACCCTAACCCTAACCCTAACCTAAATTCTAACCCTAACCCTAAACTTAACCCTAAACCAAACCCTAACCCTAACCCTAAATAACCCTAAACCTAATCCAAACCCTAACCCTAAACCTAATCCAAACCCTAACCATAACCCTAACCCTAACCCTAAACCAAATTCTAACCCTAACCCTAACCCTAACCCTAACCCAAACCGTAACATAACCCTAACCCTAACCCAAACCCTATTACTAACCCTAACCCAAAACCTAACCCTAACTTTAACATTAATGCTAACCCTAACCCTAAACCTATCCGAAACCCAAACCCTAATCCTATCCCTAATCGTAACCCTAACCCTAACCCTAACCCTAA
>CM069549.1:50457500-50460000 GCA_035773235.1 Eospalax fontanierii | reverse complement strand
CCTAACCATAACCCTAACACTAAGCCTAACGCCTAACCCCTAACCCCTAACTCTAACGCTAAATCTAACCCTAACCCAAACTTAAACCCTAACCCTAAACCTAACCCTAACCCTAACACAAACACAAATCCTAACCCTAACCTTAACCCTAACCCTAACCCTAACCCAAACCAAACTCTAACCCTAACCCTAACACTATCCCTAACTCTAACGAAAACACTAAACCTTACTCTAACCCTAATCCTAACCCAAACCCTAACCCTAACCCTAACACTAATCCTAACCCCTAACCCCCAACCCCTAGCTCTAACCCTAACCCTAACGCTAAACCTAACCCTAACCCTGACCTAACCCTAACCCTAACCCTAACCCTAACCCTAATCCAAACCCTAAATATAAACCTAACCCTAATCCTAACCCAAACCCTTATCCTAACCCTAACCCTAACCCTAACCCTAACCCTAACCCACACACTATCCCTAACTCTAAGCCTTAAACTAACCCTAACCCTAACTCAAAACCAAACCCTGACCCTAACCCTAACCCTAACCCAAATCCTCATCCTAACACTAACCCTCACACAAACCCTAACCCTAACCCTAAACCTAACTCTAACCCAACCAGAAACCCTAAACCTAACTCTAACCCTAACCCAAACCCTAAACCTAACCCTAAACCTAAACCTAACCCTAACCCTAACCCTAAACCTAACCCTAACCCTAATCCCAACCCTAAACCGAACCCTAATCCTAACACCAAACATAACGCTAACCCAAACACTATACCTAACGCAAAGCCGATAACTAAACCTAACCCTAAACCAAACCCATACCCCAGCCCTAACCCTAACCCTAACCCTAACCCTAACCCTAAACCGATCCCATACCCAAACCTTAACCCTAACCTTAAACCTTATCCTAATCCTAACCCTAACCCTAACCCTCACCCAAACCCAAACGCAAACCCTTACCCTAACCCTAACCCTAACCCTAACCCTAACCCTAACCCAAACCCAAACCAAAACCCTAACCCTAACCCTAACCCAAATCTAAACCCTGACCCTAACGCTAACCCTAAACCAAACCCTAAACCTCACCCTAACCCAAATACAAACCCTTACCCGAACTCTAACCCTAACCCTAAACCAAACCCTAAACCTAACCCTAAACCTAATCCTAACCCAAACCCTAACCCTAACCCTAACCCTAACTGTAACCGGAACCCAAACCCTAACCCTAACCCTAAGCCTAAAACTAACCCTAAACCTAACTGAAACCCAAACCCTGATCCTAACCCTAAAGCTAAACCTAACCCAACCCCAAACCCTAACCCTTACCCAAACCCTAACCCTAACCCTAACCCTAAACCTCACCGTAACCCAAAAACTAACCATAACCATAAGCCAAACCCTAAACCTAACCCTAACCCTAACCCTAACCCAAACACAAACCTAACACTAACCCTAACACAAACCCTAATCCTAACCCAAATGCAAACCCTATCCCTAACCTTAACCCTAACCCTAACCCTAACCCTAATCCTAACACAAACCCTAACCCTAACCCTAACCCTAACCGTAACCCAAACCCTAACCTAACACTAACCCTAACCCAAACCCTAATCCTAATCCTAACCCTAAACCTAACCCTAACCCAAACCCAAACCCTAACACTAACCCTAACCCTAACCCTAACACTAAGCCTAACCCCTAATCCCTTACCCCTAGACCTAATCCTAACCCTAACCCTAAACCTAACCCTAAGACAAACCCTAACCCTAACGCTAACCCTAACCCTAACACTAAGCCTAACCCCGAATCCCTTACCCCTAGTCCTAATCCTAACCCTAACCCTAAACCTAACCCTAAGCCAAACCCTAACCCTAACCCTAACCCTAATCCAAACCCAAACCCTTACCTTAACCCTAACCATAACCCTAACCCTAACGCTAACCCTAACCCAAACCCTAACCCTAACGCTAACCCTAACCCAAACTCTAACCCTAACCCTAAACTTAACCCTAAACCAAACCCTAACCCTAACCCTAAATAACCCTAAACCTAATCCAAACCCTAACCCTAACCCTAATCCAAACCCTAACCATAACCCTAACCCTAACCCTAAACCAAATTCTAACCCTAACCCTAACCCTAACCCAAACCGTAACATAACCCTAACCCTAACCCAAACCCTATTACTAACCCTAACCCAAAACCTAACCCTAAATTTAACATTAACGCTAACCCTAACCCTAAACCTATCCGAAACCCAAACCCTAACCCTATCCCTAATCCTAACCCTAACCCTAACCCTAACCCTAACATAAACCCTAACACTAACACTAACCCTAATCCTAACCCTAACCCTAAACAAAACCCATACCCTAACCGTAAACCTAACCCTAACCCAAACCCAAACCCAAACCCTAAACCTAACCCTAACCCTAACCCTAATGCTAACCCAAACCCTAACCGTAAGCCAAACACAAACCCTAGCACTAA
>CM069549.1:50442500-50452500 GCA_035773235.1 Eospalax fontanierii | reverse complement strand
CTAACCCTAACCCTAACCCAAACCCAAACCCTAAACCTAAAGGTGACCCTAACACTTAACCTAACCCTAACCCAAACCAAAACCCTAACCCTAACCCTAACCCTAAACTAAACCCTAAACCTAACCCTCACACAAACCCTAACCCTAACCCTAACCCTAACACTAACACTAACCCAAAGCAAACCATAATCCTAACCCTAACTCTAACCCTATCCCAAACCCAAACCCTAACACTAACCCTAACCCTTATTCTAATCCTAACCCTAACGCCAAACCTCATCCAAACCCAAACGCAAAACATAACCCTAACCCTATGCCTAACCCTGCCGCAAACCCTAACCCTAAACCTAAACCTAAACCTAACCCTAACCCTAAACCTAACCCTAGCACTAACCCAAACCCACACCCTAACCCTAACCCCATCCCTAACCCAAACCCAAACGCTAAAATTAACCCTAACCCTAAACCTAACATTAAGCCTAACCCCTAACACCTAACCCCTAACACTAACCCTAACCCTAACCCTAAGTCAAACCCTAACACAAACACAAACCCTATCCCTAAAAGTAATCCTAATCCTAACCCTAACACTAACCAACCCGTAAATCTAAACCTAGAAATAACCCTAAGCCTATCCCAAAACCTAAACCTAACCCTAACCCTAACACTAACCATAACCGTAACCAAAACGCTAAAACTAACCCTAACCCTAATCCTAACACAAACCCTAACCCTAACCCTAACCCTAACCCTAACACTAAGCCTGACCCCTAACCCCTACCCCTAGCCCTAACCCTAACCCTAACCCAACCCAAAGCCTAAACTTAACCATATCCCTAAGCCTAACAAAACCCCCATCCTACCCCTAAACCTAACCCTAACCCAAACCAAAGTCTAAACCTAACACTACCCCTAGCCCCTCCCCTAACCCTAACCCTAACCCTAACCCTAACCCAAACCCAAACCCTAACCCTAACCCTAACCCTATCCCTAAGCCTAACCTTAACCCGAAACGAGACCCTAACCATTTCCCTTTGCCTAAACCCAACACTAACCCAAACACTAACCATAACCCTAAACCAAACCAGAAACCAAACCCTAAACCTAACCCTAACCCTAAACCTAACCCTATTCCAAAAACTAACCCTAACCCTAACACAAACGCTAACCCAAAACCTAACCATAACCCTAACCAAAACCCTATCACTAACCCTAACCCTAACCCTAACACTAAGCCTAACCCCTAACACCTAACCCCAAGCCCTAACCCTAACCCTAAACCTAACCCTAACTCACACCCTAACCCTAACCCAAACCCTCACCCAAACCAAATCCTAAACCTAACCCTAACGCTAACAAAATCAAAACCCTAACCCTAACCCTAACCCTAACCCTAACCGAAACCCAAAACCTAACACTAACCCTAACCCTAATCCTAACACTAACCCTAACCCCTAAATCCTAACCCCTAGCCCTAACCCTAGGCCAAACCCAAACCTTAACCCTAATCCTTACCCGAAAACTAAACCTAACCCTAAACCTAACCCTAACCCAAACCCAAACCCTAACCCTAACCCTAACCCTAACCCAAACCCTAAACCTAACCCTAACCCTAACCCTAATCCTAATCCTAACCCTAACCCTAAACCTCACCCAAACACAAAGGAAAACCCTAACCCTAACCCTAACGCTAACCCAAACACTAACCCTAAACTTAACAGTAACCCTAACCCTAACCCTAACCCTAAACCAAACCCAAACCCTAACCCTAACCCTAACCCTAACCCTAACCGAAACAAAACCCTAAAACTAACCCTAACCGTAACCCTAACACTAAGCCTAACCCCTAACCACTAATCCCTAACACTAACCCTAACCCTAACCCTAAACCAAACCCTAATCCTAACCCAAACCCTAATCCTAACCCTAACCCTAACACTAAACCTACCGCTAACCCAAACACTATCCCTGGCTCTAAGGCTAAAACTAACCCTAACCCTAGCTCAAAACCAAACCCTAACCCTAACCCTAACCCTAACCCTAACCCTAACCCAAACCCTAACCCTAACCCAAACCAAACCCTAAACCTAAACCTAACCCGAATCCTAACCAAAACCGAAACCCCTACCCCAACCCTAACCCTCCCCCACACTCAAAACCTAACACTAAACCTAAACCTAACCCTTACACTAAGCCTAACGCCTAAACCCTAACACCTTACCCTAACCCTAACCCTAACCCTAAACCAAACCCTAACCCAAACCCGTCCCCTAAACCTATCCCTAACCGAAACCAAACCCTAACCCTAAACCTAACCCTAACCCTCACCCTAACCCTAACCCAAACCCTAAACCTAACTCAAACCCTAATCCTAACCAAAACCTAATCCTAACCCTAACCCTAACACTAACCGTACCGCTAACCCAAACACTATGCCTAGCTCTCTGCCTAAAACTAACCCTAACCCTAACTCAAAACCAAACCCTAACCCTAACCCTAACCCTAACCCTAACCCAAACCAAACCCTAAACCTAACCCTAACCCAAACCCAAACCCTAAACCTAAACCTGACCCTAACACTTAACCTAACCCTAACCCAAACCAAAACCCTAACCCTAACCCTAACCCTAAACCTAACCCTAACCTAAACCCTAACCCTAACCCTCACACAAACCCTAACCCTAACCCTAACCCTAACCCTAACCATAACACTAACCCTAACCCAAAGCAAACCATAATCCTAACCCTAACTCTAACCCTATCCCAAACCCAAACCCTAACACTCACCCTAACCCTTATCCTAATCCTAACCCTAACGCTATACCTCACCCAAACCCAAACGCAAAACCTAACCCTAACCCTAACCCTATCCCTAACCCTGCCCCAAACCCTAACCCTAAACGTAAACCTAACCCTAACCCTAACCCTAAACCTAACCCTAACTCACACCGTAACCCTAACCCAAACCCTCACCCAAACCAAATCCTAAACCTAACCCTAACGCTAACAAAATCAAAACCCTAACCCTAACCCTAACCGAAACCCAAACCCTAACACTAACCCTAACCCTAATCCTAACACTAACCCTACCCCATAAATCCTAAACCCTAGCCCTAACCCTAAGCCAAACAAAACCTTAACCCTAATCCTAACCCGAACACTAAACCTAACCCTAAACCTAAGCCTAACCCAAACCCTAACCCTAACCCTAACCCTAACCCTAACCCTAACCCTAACCCTAATCCTAACCCTAACCCTAAACCTCACCCAAACACAAAGGCAACCCCTAACCCTAACCCTAACACTAACCCAAACCCTAACCCTAAACTTAACAGTAACCCTAACCCTAACCCTAACCCTAACCCAAACACAAACCCTAACCCTAACCCTAACCCTAACCCAAACAAAACCCTAAAACTAACCCTAACCGTAACCCTAACACTAAGCCTAACCCCTAACCACTAATCCCTAACACTAACCCTAATCCGAACCCTAAACCAAACCCTAATCCTAACCCAAACCCTAATCCTAAACCTAACCCTAACACTAAACCTACCGCTAACCCAAACACTATCCCTGGCTCTAAGGCTAAAACTAACCCTAACCCTAGCTCAAAACCAAACCCTAACCCTAACCCTAACCCTAACCCTAACCCAAACCCTAACCCTAACCCAAACCAAACCCTAAACCTAAACCTAACCCTAATCCTAACCCAAACCGAAACCCTAACCCTAAACCTAACCCTAACCCAAATTCAAATCCTAACACTAACCCTAAACCTAACCATTACACTAAGCCTAACGCCTAAACCCTAACCCCTTACCCTAACCCTAACCCTAACCCAAACCCAAACCCTAACCCTAACATTAACCCTAACCCTAACCTTAAGCGAAACACAAACCCTAACCCTAACCCTAACCCAAACTCAAAACCTAACACTAACACTAAACATAAACTTAACACTAAGCCTAACGCCTAACCCCTAACCCCTAACCCTAACCCTAAACCTAACCCTAACCCAAACCCAAACCCTAACCTTAAACCTGACCCTAACCCTAACACAAACCCAAACCGTAAACCTAACCTTAACCCTAACCCTAACCCTAACCCAAACGCAAACCCTAACCCTAACCCTAACCCTAACCCAAACTCAAAACCTAACACTAACCCTAAACCTAACCCTTACACTAAGCCTAACGCTTAAACCCTAACCCCTTATCCTAACCCTAACCCTAACCCTAACCCTAAACCAAACCCTAACCCAAACCCGTCCCCTAAACCTAACCCTAACCGAAACCAAACCCTAACCTTAAACCTAACCCTAACCCTCACCCTAACCCTAACCCAAACCCTAAACCGAACTCAAACCCTAATCCTAACCAAAATCTAATCCTAACCCTAACCCTAACACTAACCGTACTGCTAACCCAAACACTATGCCTAGCTCTATGCCTAAAACTACCCCTAACCCTAACTCAAAACCAAACCCTAACCCTAACCCTAACCGTAACACAAACCCTAACCCTAACCCTAACCCTAACCCAAACCAAACCCTAACCCTAACCCTAACCCAAACCCAAACCCTAAACCTAAAGGTGACCCTAACACTTAACCTAACCCTAACCCAAACCAAAACCCTAACCCTAACCCTAACCCTAAACTAATCCCTAAACCTAACCCTCACACAAGCCCTATCCCTAACCCTAACACCAACACTAACACTAACCCAAAGCAAACCATAATCCTAACCCTAACTCTAACCCTATCCCAAACCCAAACCCTAACACTAACCCTAACCCTTATTCTAATGCTAACCCTAACGCCAAACCTCATCCAAACCCAAACGCAAAACCTAACCCTAACCCTATGCCTAACCCTGCCGCAAACCCTAACCCTAAACCTAAACCTAAACCTAACCCTAACCCTAAACCTAACCCTAGCACTAACCCAAACCCACACCCTAACCCTAACCCCATCCCTAACCCAAACCCAAACGCTAAAATTAACCCTAACCCTAAAACTAACATTAAGACTAACCCCTAACCCCTAACCCCTAACACTAACCCTAACCCTAACCCTAAGTCAAACCCTAACACAAACACAAACCCTATCCCTAAAAGTAATCCTAATCCTAACCCTAACACTAACCAACCCGTAAATCTAAACCTAGAAATAACCCTAAGCCTATCCCAAACCCTAAACCTAACCCTAACCCTAACACTAACCATAACCGTAACCAAAACGCTAAAACTAACCCTAACCCTAATCCTAACACAAACCCTAACACTAACCCTAACCCTAACCCTAACCCTAACCCTAACCCTAACACTAAGCCTGACCCCTAACCCCTACCCCTAGCCCTAACCCTAACCCTAACCCAAACCAAAGCCTAAACTTAACCATAACCCTAAGCCTAACAAAACCCAAATCCTAACCCTAAACCTAACCCTAACCCAAACCAAAGTCTAAACCTAACACTAACCCTAACCCCTACCCTAACCCTAACCCTAACCCTAACCCTAACCCTAACCCTAACCCTAACCCTAACCCAAACCCAAACCCTAACCCTAACCCTAACCCTAACCCTAACACTAACCTTAACCCTAATCGAAACCCTAATCATAACCCTAACCCTAAACCTAACACTAACCCAAACACTAACCATAACCCTAAACCAAACCATAAACCAAACCCTAAACCTAACCCTAACCATAAACCTAACCCTATTCCAAAAACTAACCCTAACCCTAACACAAACGCTAACCCAAAACCTAACCATAACCCTAACCAAAACCCTATCACTAACCCTAACCCTAACCCTAACACTAAGCCTAACCCCTAACACCTAACCCCAAGCCCTAACCCTAACCCTAAACCTAACCCTAACTCACACCCTAACCCTAACCCAAACCCTCACCCAAACCAAATCCTAAACCTAACCCTAACGCTAACAAAATCAAAACCCTAACCCTAACCCAAACCCTAACCGGAAACCCAAACCCTAACACTAACCCTAACCCTAATCCTAACACTAACCCTAACCCCTAAATCCTAACCCCTAGCCCTAACCCTAAGCCAAACCCAAACCTTAACCCTAATCCTTACCCGAAAACTAAACCTAAGCCTAAACCTAACCCTAACCCAAACCCAAACCCTAACCCTAACCGTAACCCTAACCCAAACTCTAAACCTAACCCTAACCCTAACCCTAATCCTAATCCTAACCCTAACCCTAAACCCCACCCAAACACAAAAGAAAACCCTAACCCTAACCCTAACGCTAACCCAAACACTAACCCTAAACTTAACAGTAACCCTAACCCTAACCCTAACCCTAAACCAAACCCAAACCCTAACCCTAACCCTAACCCTAACCCTAACCGAAACAAAACCCTAAAACTAACCCTAACCGTAACCCTAACACTAAGCCTAACCCCTAACCACTAATCCCTAACACTAACCCTAACCCTAACCCTAAACCAAACCTAATCCTAACCCAAACCCTAATCCTAACCCTAACCCTAACACTAAACCTACCGCTAACCCAAACACTATCCCTGGCTCTAAGGCTAAAACTAACCCTAACCCTAGCTCAAAACCAAACCCTAACCCTAACCCTAACCCTAACCCTAACCCAAACCCTAACCCTAACCCAAACCAAACCCTAAACCTAAACCTAACCCTAATCCTAACCAAAACCGAAACCCTAACCCTAACCCTAACCCTAACCCAAACTCAAATCCTAACACTAACCCTAAACCTAACCCTTACACTAAGCCTAACGCCTAAACCCTAACCCCTTACCCTAACCCTAACCCTAACCCTAAACCAAACCCTAACCCAAACCCGTCCCCTAAACCTATCCCTAACCGAAACCAAACCCTAACCCTAAACCTAACCCTAACCCTCACCCTAACCCTAACCCAAACCCTAAACCTAACTCAAACCCTAATCCTAACCAAAACCTAATCCTAACCCTAACCCTAACACTAACCGTACCGCTAACCCAAACACTATGCCTAGCTCTATGCCTAAAACTAACCCTAACCCTAACTCAAAACCAAACCCTAACCCTAATCCTAACCCTAACCCTAACCCAAACCAAAACCTAAACCTAACCCTAACCCAAACCCAAACCCTAAACCTAAACCTGACCCTAACACTTAACCTAACTCTAACCCAAACCAAAACCCTAACCCTAACCCTAACACTAACCCTAACCCAAATCAAACCATAATCCTAACCCTAACTCTAACCCTATCCCAAACCCAAACCCTAACACTCACCCTAACCCTTATCCTAATCCTAACCCTAACGCTAAACCTCACCCAAACCCAAACGCAAAACCTAACCCTAACCCTAAACCTATCCCTAACCCTGCCCCAAACCCTAACCCTAAACGTAAACCTAACCCTAACCCTAACCCTAAACCTAACCCTAACTCACACCGTAACCCTAACCCAAACACTCACCCAAACCAAATCCTAAACCTAACCCTAACGCTAACAAAATCAAAACCCTAACCCTAACCCTAACCGAAACCCAAACCCTAACACTAACCCTAACCCTAATCCTAACTCACACCCTAACGGCTAAACGCTAACCCCTAGCCCTAACCCTAAGCCAAACCCAAACTTTAACCCTAATGCTAACCCGAACACGAAACCTAACCCTAAACCTAACCCTAACCCAAAACCAAACCCTAACCCTAACCCTAACCCTAACCCTAACCCTAACCCTAACCCTAATCCTAACCCTAACCCTAAACCTCACCCAAACACAAAGGCAAACCCTAACCCTAACCCTAACACTAACCCAAACCCTAACCCTAAACTTAACAGTAACCCTAACCCTAACCCAAACCCAAACCCTAACCCTAAACCTAACCCTAACCCAAAAAAAACTCTAAACCTAACCCTAAACGTAACCATAACACTAAGCCTCACCCCTAACCACTAATCCCTAACACTAACCCTACTCCGAACCCTAAACCAAACCCTAATCCTAACCCAAACCCTAATACTAAACCTAACCCTAACACTAAACCTACCGCTAACCCAAACACTATCCCTGGCTCTAAGGCTAAAACTAACCCTAACCCTAGCTCAAAACCAAACCCTAACCCTAACCCTAACCCTAACCCTAACCCAAACCCTAACCCTAACCCAAACCAAACCCTAAACCTAAACCTAACCCTAATCCTAACCCAAACCGAAACCCTAACCTTAACCCTAACCCTAACCCAAACTCAAATCCTAACACTAACCCTAAACCTAACCCTTACGCTAAGCCTAACGCCTAAACCCTAACCCCTTACCCTAACCCTAACCCTAACCCTAAATCAATCCGTAACCCAAATCCGTCCCCTAACCCTATCCCTAACCGAAACCAAACCCTAACACTAAACCTAACCCTAACCCTCACCCTAACCCTAACCCAAATCCTAAACCTAACTCAAACCCTAATCCTAACCAAAACCTAATCCTAACCCTAAACCTAACAGTAACCGTACCGCTAACCGAAACACTATGCCTAGCTCTATGCCTAAAACTAACCCTAACCCTAACTCAAAACCAAACCCTAACCCTAACTCTAACCCAAACCAAACCCTAAACCTAACCCTAACCAAAACCCAAACCCTAAACCTAAACCTGACCCTAACACTTAACCTAACCCTAACCCAAACCAAAACCCTAACCCTAACCCTAAACCTAAACCTAAACCTAACCTAAACCCTAACCCTAACCCTCACACAAACCCTAACCCTAACCCTAACCCTAACCCTAACACTAACCCTAACCCAAAGCAAACCATAATCCTAACCCTAACTCTAAGCCTATCCCAAACCCAAACCCTAACACTCACCCTAACCCTTATCCTAATCCTAACCCTAACGCTAAACCTCACCCAAACCCAAACGCAAAACCTAACCCTAACCCTAAACCTATCCCTAACCCTGCCCCAAACCCTAACCCTAAACCTAAACCTAACCCTAACCCTAACCCTAAACCTAACCCTAAGACTAACCAAAACCCAAACCCTAACCATAATCCCTTCCCTAACCCAAACCCAAACCCTAAAACTAACCCTAACCCTAACCCTAACATTAAGCATAACCCCTAACCCCTAACCCCTAACCCCTAACTCTAACCCTAACCCTAACCCTAAGTCAAACCCTAACACAAACACAAACCCTATCCCGAAAAGTAATCCTAATCCTAACCCTAACCCTAATCAACCCATAAACCTAAACCTAAAAATAACCCTAAGCCTATCCCAAACCCTAAACCTAACCCTAACCCTAACACTAACCATAACCGTAACCAAAAGGCTAAAACTAACCCTAACCCTAATCCTAACACAAAATCTAACCTTAACCCTAACCCTAACCCTAACCCTAACCCTAACACTAAGCCTGACCCCTATCCCCTACCCCTAGGCCTAACACTAACCTTAACCCTAAACCTAACCCTAACCCTAACCCTAACCCTAACCCAAACCAAAGCCTAAACTTAACCATAACCCTAAACCTAACAAAACCCAAATCCTAACCCTAACCCTAGCCCTAACGGAAACCAAAGCCTAAACCTAACACTAACCCGAACCCCTACCCTAACCCTATCCCTAACCCTAACCCTAACCAAAAAACTAACCCTAATCCTAATCCTAACACTAACCCTAACCCTAACCCTAACTGTAAACCAAACCAAACCCTAACCCTAACCCAAACCCTAACCCTTACCCTAACCGAAACCCTAAACCTAACCCTAACCCAAACCCAAACCCTAACCTTCACCCTAACCCTAACCCAAACCCAAAACCTATCCCTAACCCTAACACTAACCCAAACCCAAACCCTAACCCTAACCCTAACCCAAACCCTAAACCTAACCCTAACCCTAACTCAAACCCAAACCATAAACCTAACCCTAACCCAAAACCAAACCCTAACCCTAACCCTAACCCTAACCCTAAACCTAACCTTAACCCTTACCCTAAC
>CM069549.1:50430000-50435000 GCA_035773235.1 Eospalax fontanierii | reverse complement strand
ACCCTAAACTTAACCCTAACCCTAACACTAACCGTAACCCTACTCAAACCCTATCCCTAACCCTAAGACTAAAACTAAGCCTAACCCTAACTCAAACCCAAACATTAACCCTAAACCTAACCCTAACCCAAATCCTAAACCTAACCCTAAACCTAACCCAAAACCTAAACCTAATCCTAAACGTAACCCTAATCCTAACACTAACCCTAAACCTAACCCTAACCCTAACCCTAACCCAAAACTTAAACCTAATCCTAAACGTAACCCTAATCCTAACACTAACCCTAACCCTATCCCTAATCTTAAACCTAACCCTAAACCTAACCATCACACTAAACCTAACCCAAACCCTAACTCTAACACTAACCCTAACCCTTACAATAACTCTAACGCTAACCCTAACCTAAACCCACAACCAAACCGTAAGCCTAACCCTAACCCTAAACCTAACCCAAATCCAAACCCTAACGCTAACACTAACCGTAACCCTAACACAAACCAGAATCCTAACCCTAACCCTAACCTTAACCCTAACCGTAACAGAAACCCTAAACCTAAACCTAACCTTAACCCTAACCGTAATCCTAACCCTAACCCTAACCTTAACCCTAACCTAACCCTAACCCTAACCCTAACCCTAAACCTAACCGTATCCCTAACACTAACCCAAAACCTAAACCTAAAACTAATCCTAACCCTAACCCTAACCCTAACCCAAACACAAAACCTAAACCTAACCCTAACCCTAACCTTAACCCTCACCCAAACCATAACCTTGATCCTAACCCTAACTTTAACCATAGCCCAAACCCTAAGCCTAACCCTAACACTAACCCTAACCCTAACCCAAACCCTAACACTAACACTAATCCTAACCCAAACAAAATCCTCATCCTAACCCTAACGGTAACACGATCCCAAACCCAAACCCTAACACTAAACCTAACCCTAACGCTAAACCTAAACCTAAACCTATCCCTAACCCTAACCCTAAACCTAAACCTAACCGTATCCCTAACCCTAACCCAAAACCTAAACCTAAAATTAATCCTAACCCTAACATTAACCCTAACCCAAACGCAAACCTTAACGCTAAACCTAACCCTAACCCTAACCCAAACCCAAACCCTAAACCTAACACTAAACCTAACCCTAATCCTAACCCAAACCAAAGCCTAAACCTAACCCTAACCCTAACCCTAACACTAACTTTAACCCTAACTCAAACCCTATCCCTAACCCTAAGCCTAAAACTAACCCTAACCCTAACTCAAACCCTAACCCTAACCCTAAACCTAACCCTAAACCTTACCTTAATCTTAACCCTAACCCTAACCCTAACCCTAACACAAACCCTAAAGCTAACCCTAAACCTAACCTTAACCCTAATCCTAACGCTAACCCTAATCCTAACCCTAACCCTAAACCTAACACTAACCCTAACCCTAACCCTAACCTAAACCTAACTCTAACAAAACCCAAATCCTAACCCTAACCCTAAACCTAACCCTAACCCTAACCCTAACCAAAACACCAACCCAAACCCTAACCCTACCCCTAAACCAAACCCTAACCCTAATCCTAACCATAACCCAAATTCTAACCATCACACTAACCTTAACCATAATCCTAACCCTAAACCTAACCCAAACACAAACCCTAACCCTAAGCTTAACCCTAACCGAAACCCTAAACGTAAACCTAACCCTAACCCTAACCCTAACACTTACACTAACCCAAAACCTAACCATAACCTAACCCTAACCCTAACCCAAACCCAAAACCTAATCCTAACCCTAACCCTAACCTTAACCCTCACCCAAACCCTAACCGTGACCCTAACCCTAACTTTAACCATAGCCCAAACCCTAACCCAAACCCTAAACCTAACCCTAACACTAACCCTAACATTAACCCAAACCCTAACACTAACCCTAACACTAATCCTAACCCAAACCAAATCCTCATCCAAACCCTAACTCTAACACAATCCCAAACCCAAACCCTAACACTAAACCTAACCCTAACCCTAAACCTAACCCTAACCCTATCCCTAACCCTAACCCTAACCCTAACCCTAAACCTAACCGTATCCCTAACCCTAACCGAATACCTAAACCAAAAACTAATCCTAAACCTATCCCTAACCCTAACCCAAACGCAAAACTTAACGCTAACCCTAACCCTAACCCTAACCCAAACCCTAGACCTAACACTAAACCTAACCCTAATCCTAACCCAAACCAAAGCCTAAACCTAACCCTAACCCTAACCCTAACCCTAACCCTAAACCTAATCCTAATCCTAACCATAACCCAAACTCTAACAATCACACTAACCCTAACCATCATCCTAAACCTAACCCTAAACCAAACATATACCCTAACCCTAAGCTTAACCCTAATCGAAATGCTAAACGTAAACCTAACCCTAAACCTAACCCTAACACTGACACTAACCCAAAATCTAACCCTAACCCTAACCCTACCCTCAACCAAACCCAAATCCGAACCGTAACCCTAAACTTAAACTTAGCCCTAACCCAAACCCTAATCATGACCCTAACTGTATCTTTAACCCTAACCCAAACCCTATCCCAAACCCTAAGCATAACCCTAACAGTAACCCTAACCCCAACCCAAACCCCAAAACGAACCCTAACACTAATCCTAACCGAAACCAAATCCTAATCATAACCCTAACCCTAACACGAACCCAAACCCAAACTCTAACACTAAACCTAACTTTAACCGTAACCATAACCCTAACCCTAACACTAAACCTAACCCTAACACTAACACTAACCCAAAACCTAACCCTAACCCTAACCATAACTCTATCCCAAAACCTAACCCTAACCTTCACCCTAACCCTAACCCAAACCCAAAACCTATCCCTAACCCTAACACTAACCCAAACCCAAACCCTAACCCTAACCCTAATCCTAACACTAACCCTAACCCTAACCGTAAACCAAACCAAACCCTAACCCTAACCCAAACCCTAACCCTTACCCTAACCGAAACCCTAAATCTAACCCTAACCCAAACCCAAACCCTAACCTTCACCCTAACCCTAACCCAAACCCAAAACCTATCCCTAACCCTAACACTAACCCAAACCCAAACCCTAACCCTAACCCTAACCCTAACCCAAAACCAAACCCTAACCCTAACCCTAACCCTAATCCTAAACCTAACCTTAACCCTTACCCTAACCCTAACCCTAAAACTAACCCAAACCCAAACCCTAACCCTAACCCTAAACCTAACCCTAACTCTAACCCTAACCCTAAACCTAACCCTAACCCTAACCGAAACCCTAACCATAACCCTAACCCTAAACCTAACCCTAACCCAAACACTAACCATAACCCTAAACCAAACCCTAAACCAAACCCTAAACCTAACCCTAACCCTAAATCTAACCCTATTCCAGAAACTAACCCTAACCCTAAGCCAAACGCTAACCCTAAACCTAACCATAACCCTAACCAAAACCCTATCACTAACGCTGACCCTAACCCTAACACTAAGCCTAACCCCTAACACCTAACCCCTAGCCCTAACCCTAACCCTAAACCTAATCCTAACTCAAACCCTAACCCTAACCCCAACCCTCACCCAAACCAAAGCCTAAACCTAACCCTAACGCTAACAAAATCAAAACCCTAACCCTAACCCTAACCCTAACCGAAACCCAAACCCTAACACTAACCCTAACCCTAATCCTAACACTAAACCTAACCCCTAAATCCTAACCCCTAGCCCTAACCCTAAGCCAAACCCAAACCTTAACCCTAATCCTAACCCGAACACTAAACCTAACCCTAAACCTAACCCTAACCCAAACCCAAACCCTAACCCTAACCCTAACCCTAACCCAAACCCTAAACCTAACCCTAACCCTAACCCTAATCCTAATCCTAACCCTAACCCTAAACCTCACCCAAACACAAAGGCAAACCAAAACCCTAACCCTAACACTAACCCAAACCCTAACCCTAAACTTAACAGTAACCCTAACCCTAACCATAACCCTATCACTAACCCTGCCCCAAACCCTAACCCTAAACCTAAACCTAACCCTAAACCTAACCCTAACACTAACCAAAACCCAAACCCTAACCATAATCCCTTCCCTAACCCAAACCCAAACCCTAAAACTAACCCTAACCCTAACCCTAACATTAAGCCTAACCCCTACCCCCTAACCCCTAACTCTAACCCTAACCCTAACCCTAAGTCAAACCCTAACACAAACACAAACCCTATCCCGAAAAGTAATCCTAATCCTAACCCTAACCCTAATCAACCCATAAACCTAAACCTAAAAATAAATCTAAGCCTATCCCAAACCCTAAACCTAACCCTAACCCTAACACTAACCATAACCGTAACCAAAAGGCTAAAACTAACCCTAACCCTAATCCTAACACAAAATCTAACCTTAACCCTAACCCTAACCCTAACCCTAACCCTAACACTAAGCCTGACCCCTATCCCCTACCCCTAGGCCTAACACTAACCTTAACCCTAAACCTAACCCTAACCCTAACCCTAACCCTAACCCAAACCAAAGCCTAAACTTCACCATACCCCTAAACCTAACAAAACCCAAATCCTAACCCTAACCCTAACTCTAACGCAAACCAAAGTCTAAACCTAACACTAACCCGAACCCCTACCGTAACCCTAACCCTAACCCTAACCCTAACCAAAAAACTAACCCTAATCCTAATCCTAACACTAACCCTAACCCTAACCCTAACTGTAAACCAAACCAAACCCTAACCCTAACCCAAACCCTAATCCTTACCCTAACCGAAACCCTAAACCTAACCCTAACCCAAACCCAAACCCTGACCTTCACCCTAACCCTAACCCAAACCCAAAACCTATCCCTAACCCTAACACTAACCCAAACCCAAACCCTAACCCTAACCCTAACCCAAACCCTAAACCTAACCCTAACCCTAACTCAAACCCAAACCATAAACC
>CM069549.1:50412500-50422500 GCA_035773235.1 Eospalax fontanierii | reverse complement strand
CATAACCCTAACACTAACCCTAACCCTAACCCAAACCCTAACACTAGTCCTAACCCTAATCCTAACCCAAACCTAACCCTAAACTTAACCCTAACCCTAACACTAACCGTAACCCTACTCAAACCCTATCCCTAACCCTAAGACTAAAACTCAGCCTAACCCTAACTCAAACCCAAACATTAACCCTAAACCTAACCCTAACCCAAAACCCAAACCTAACCCCAAACCTAACCCAAAACCTAAACCTAATCCTAAACGTAACCCTAATCCTAACACTAACCCTAAACCTAACCCTAACCCTAACCCTAACCCAAAACTTAAACCTAATCCTAAACGTAACCGTAATCCTAACACTAACCCTAACCCTATCCCTAATCTTAAACCTAACCCTAAACGTAACCATCACACTAAACCTAACCCAAACCCTAACTCTAACACTAACCCTAACCCTTACAATAACTCTAACGCTAACCCTAACCTAAACCCACAACCAAACCGTAAGCCTAACCCTAACCCTAAACCTAACCCAAATCCAAACCCTAACGCTAACACTAACCGTAACCCTAACACAAACCAGAATCCTAACCCTAACCCTAACCTTAACCCTAACCGTAACAGAAACCCTAAACCTAAACCTAACCTTAACCCTAACCGTAATCCTAACCCTAACCCTAACCTTAACCCTAACCTAACCCTAACCCTAACCATAACCCTAAACCTAACCGTATCCCTAACACTAACCCAAAACCTAAACCTAAAACTAATCCTAACCCTAACCCTAACCCTAACCCAAACACAAAACCTAAACCTAACCCTAACCCTAACCTTAACCCTCACCCAAACCATAACCTTGATCCTAACCCTAACTTTAACCATAGCCCAAACCCTAAGCCTAACCCTAACACTAACCCTAACCCTAACCCAAACCCTAACACTAACACTAATCCTAACCCAAACAAAATCCTCATCCTAACCCTAACGGTAACACGATCCCAAACCCAAACCCTAACACTAAACCTAACCCTAACGCTAAACCTAAACCTAAACCTATCCCTAACCCTAACCCTAAACCTAAACCTAACCGTATCCCTAACCCTAACCCAAAACCTAAACCTAAAATTAATCCTAACCCTAACATTAACCCTAACCCAAACGCAAACCTTAACGCTAAACCTTACCCTAACCCTAACCCAAACCCAAACCCTAAACCTAACACTAAACCTAACCCTAATCCTAACCCAAACCAAAGCCTAAACCTAACTCTATCCCTAACCCTAACACTAACTTTAACCCTAACTCAAACCCTATCCCTAACCCTAAGCCTAAAACTAACCCTAACCCTAACTCAAACCCTAACCCTAACCCTAAACCTAACCCTAAACCTTACCTTAATCTTAACCCTAACCCTAACCCTAACCCTAACACAAACCCTAAAGCTAACCCTAAACCTAACCTTAACCCTAATCCTAACCCTAACCCTAATCCTAACCCTAACCCTAAACCTAACACTAACCCTAACCCTAACCCTAACCTAAACCTAACTCTAACAAAACCCAAATCCTAACCCTAACCCTAAACCTAACCCTAACCCTAACCCTAACCAAAACACCAACCCAAATCCTAACCCTACCCCTAAACCAAACCCTAACCCTAATCCTAACCATAACCCAAATTCTAACCATCACACTAACCTTAACCATAATCCTAACCCTAAACCTAACCCAAACACAAACCCTAACCCTAAGCTTAACCCTAACCGAAACCCTAAACGTAAACCTAACCCTAACCCTCACCCTAACACTTACACTAACCCAAAACCTAACCATAACCTAACCCTAACACTAACCCAAACCCAAAACCTAATCCTAACCCTAACCCTAACCTTAACCCTCACCCAAACCCTAACCGTGACCCTAACCCTAACTTTAACCATAGCCCAAACCCTAACCCAAACCCTAAACCTAACCCTAACACTAACCCTAACATTAACCCAAACCCTAACACTAACCCTAACACTAATCCTAACCCAAACCAAATCCTCATCCAAACCCTAACTCTAACACAATCCCAAACCCAAACCCTAACACTAAACCTAACCCTAACCCTAAACCTAACCCTAACCCTATCCCTAACCCTAACCCTAACCCTAACCCTAAACCTAACCGTATCCCTAACCCTAACCGAATACCTAAACCAAAAACTAATCCTAAACCTATGCCTAACCCTAACCCAAACGCAAAACTTAACGCTAACCCTAACCCTAACCCTAACCCAAACCCTAGACCTAACACTAAACCTAACCCTAATCCTAACCCAAACCAAAGCCTAAACCTAACCCTAACCCTAACCCTAACCCTAACCCTAACCCTAAACCTAATCCTAATCCTAACCATAACCCAAAATCTAACAATCACACTAACCCTAACCATCATCCTAAACCTAACCCTAACCCAAACATATACCCTAACCCTAAGCTTAACCCTAATCGAAATGCTAAACGTAAACCTAACCCTAAACCTAACCCTAACACTAACACTAACCCAAAATCTAACCCTAACCCTAACCCTACCCTCAACCAAACCCAAATCCGAACCGTAACCCCAAACTTAAACTTAGCCCTAACCCAAACCCTAATCATGACCCTAACTGTATCTTTAACCCTAACCCAAACCCTATCCCAAACCCTAAGCATAACCCTAACAGTAACCCTAACCCCAACCCAAACCCCAAAACGAACCCTAACACTAATCCTAACCGAAACCAAATCCTAATCATAACCCTAACCCTAACACGAACCCAAACCCAAACTCTAACACTAAACCTAACTTTAACCGTAACCATAACCCTAACCCTAACACTAAACCTAACCCTAACACTAACACTAACCCAAAACCTAACCCTAACCCTAACCCTAACCCAAACCCAAAACCTAACCCTAACCTTCACCCTAACCCTAACCCAAACCCAAAACCTATCCCTAACCCTAACACTAACCCAAACCCAAACCCTAACCCTAACCCTAATCCTAACACTAACCCTAACCCTAACCGTAAACCAAACCAAACCCTAACCCTCACCCAAACCCTAACCCTTACCCTAACCGAAACCCTAAATCTAACCCTAACCCAAACCCAAACCCTAACCTTCACCCTAACCCTAACCCAAACCCAAAACCTATCCCTAACCCTAACACTAACCCAAACCCAAACCCTAACCCTAACCCTAACCCTAACCCAAAACCAAACCCTAACCCTAACCCTAACCCTAATCCTAAACCTAACCTTAACCCTTACCCTAACCCTAACCCTAAAACTAACCCAAACCCAAACCCTAACCCTAACCCTAAACCTAACCCTAACCCTAACCCTAACCCTAAACCTAACCCTAACCCTAACCCTAACCCTAACCATAACCCTAAACCTAAACCTAACCCTAACCCAAACACTAACCATAACCCTAAACCAAACCCTAAACCAAACCCTAAACCGAACCCTAACCCTAACACTAACCCTAATGCAGAAACTAACCCTAACCCTAAGCCAAACGCTAACCCTAAACCTAACCATAACCCTAACCAAAACCCTATCACTAACGCTGACCCTAACCCTAACACTAAGCCTAACCCCTAACACCTAACCCCTAGCCCTAACCCTAACCCTAAACCTAATCCTAACTCAAACCCTAACCCTAACCCCAACCCTCACCCAAACCAAAGCCTAAACCTAACCCTAACGCTAACAAAATCAAAACCCTAACCCTAACCCTAACCCTAACCGAAACCCAAACCCTAACACTAACCCTAACCCTAATCCTAACACTAAACCTAACCCCTAAATCCTAACCCCTAGCCCTAACCCTAAGCCAAACCCAAACCTTAACCCTAATCCTAACCCGAACACTAAACCTAACCCTAAACCTAACCCTAACCCAAACCCAAACCCTAACCCTAACCCTAACCCTAACCCAAACCCTAAACCTAACCCTAACCCTAACCCTAATCCTAATCCTAACCCTAACCCTAAACCTCACCCAAACACAAAGGCAAACCATAACCCTAACCCTAACACTAACCCAAACCCTAACCCTAAACTTAACAGTAACCCTAACCCTAACCATAACCCTATCACTAACCCTGCCCCAAACCCTAACCCTAAACCTAAACCTAACCCTAAACCTAACCCTAACACTAACCAAAACCCAAACCCTAACCATAATCCCTTCCCTAACCCAAACCCAAACCCTAAAACTAACCCTAACCCTAACCCTAACATTAAGCCTAACCCCTAACCCCTAACCCCTAACTCTAACCCTAACCCTAACCCTAAGTCAAACCCTAACACAAACACAAACCCTATCCCGAAAAGTAATCCTAATCCTAACCCTAACCCTAATCAACCCATAAACTTAAACCTAAAAATAACCCTAAGCCTATCCCAAACCCTAAACCTAACCCTAAACCTAACACTAACCATAACCGTAACCAATTCGCTAAGGGTAACCCTAACCCTAATCGTAACACAAACCCTTGCCCTAACCCTTACCCTTACCCTAACTGTAATCCAAACCAAACCCCATCCCTTACCCCAACCCTAACTCTCACCCTAACCGAAACCCTAAACCTAACCCTAACCCAAACCCAAACCCTAACCTTAACCCTAACCCAAACCCAAAACCAAAACCTATCCCTAACCCTAACACTAACCCAAACCCTAAACCTAACCCTAACCCTAACCCTAATCCTAATTCTAACCCTAACCCTAAACCTCACCCAAACACAAAGGCAAACCCTAACCCTAACCCTACCCCAAATCCCAACCCTAAACCTAAACCTAACCTAACCCTAACCCTAACCCTAACCCTAACCCTAACCCGAACCCTAACTCTAAGCCTAACCCTAACCCAAACCCAAACCCTAAAACTAACCCTAACCTTAACCCTAACACTAAGCCTAACCCCTAACCCCTAATCCCTAACTCTAACCCTAACCCTAACCGTAAGGCAAACCCTAAACCAAACACAAACTCTATCCATATAGTCAATCCTAATCCTAACCCTAACCCTAACCCAACCCGTAAACCTAACCCTAAAAATAAACCTAAGCCTATCCCAAACCCTAACCATAACCCTAACCCTAACCCTAACACTAACCCTAACCTTAACACTACCCCAAACCCTAACCCTAACACTAACCCAAACCAGAACTCTAACCCTATTTCTAATCCTAACACTAAACCTAACCCTTATCCTAACCCTAACCCTAACCCTAAACCAAACATTAAACCTAACCCTAATCCTAACCCTAACCCTAACCCTAAGCCAAACCCAACCCTTAACCCTAACCCTAACCCTAATCCAAACCCTAACCCTAACCATAACCCTAACCCTAACCCTAACTCAAACCCTAAACCTAACCCTAACCGTAACCCAAAACCTAACACTAAACCTAACCCTAACCCTAATCCTAACCCTAACCTTAACCCAAAAACTAAGCCTAATCCTAACCCAAACCATAACCTTAACCTTAACCCTAACCCTAACCCAAAGCCTAACCCTAACCCTAACCCAACCCAAAACCTAAACCTAACCCTTACACAAACCCTAAAACAAACCTTAACCCTAAACCTAACCCTATTCCTAAACCTAACCCTAACATTAACTTTAACCCAAACAAAAAACCTAACCCTAACCCTAAACCCCAAACCTCACCCTAACACTAACCCTCATGCTAACCCTAAACCTAACCCAAACCCTAAACCTAATCCTAACCATAACCTAAACTCTAACAATCACGTTAACCCTAACCATAATCCTAAACCTAACCCTAACCCAAACACATACCCTAACCCTAAGCTTAACCCTAACCGAAATCCTAAACGTAAACCTAACACTAAACCTAACCCTAACACTAACACTAACCCAAAACCTTACCCTAACCCCAACCCAAACCCTAACACTAACCCTAACACTAATCCTAACCCAAACCAAATCCTAATCATAACCCTAACCCTAACACGAACCCAAACCCAAACCCTAACACTAAACCTAACTTTAACCGTAACCGTAAACCTAACCCTAACCCTAACCCTAATCCTAACCCTAACCCTAACCCTAACACAAACCCAACCCCTAACCCTAACCCTAACCCTAACCCTATCCATAACCCTAAGCCTAAAACTAAGCTTAACCCTAACTCAAACCCAAACATTAACCCTAAACCTAACCCTAACCCAAATCCTAACCCTAACCCTAACCCTAAACCAATACCTAAACCTAATCCTAAACGTAACCCTAATCCTAACACTAACCCTACGCCTAACCCTAACCCTAACCCTAACCCAAAACCTAAACCTAATCCTAAACGTAACCCTAATCCTAACACTAACCCTAACCCTATCCCTAATCTTAAACCTAACCCTAAACCTAACCATCACACTAAACCTAACCCAAACCCTAACTCTAACACTAGCCCTAACCCTTACAATAACCCTAACGCTAACCCTAACCTAAACCCAAAACCAAACCGTAACCCTAACCCTAACCCTAAACCTAACCCAAATCCAAACCCTAACGCTAACACTAACCGTAACCCTAACACAAACCAGAATCCTAACCGTAACCCTAACCATAACCCTAACCGTAACAGAAACCCTAAACCTAAACCTAACCTTAACCCTAACCGTAATCCTAACCCTAACCCTAACCATAACCATAACACTAACCCTAACCCTAACCTAACCCTAAAACTAATCCAAACCCAAATTCTAACCCTAACCCTAACCCTAATCTTAACCAAAACCCAAACCTAAACGCTAACCCTACCCCTAACCCAAACCCTAACCCTAACCCTAATCCTAACCATATCCCAAATTCTAACCATCACACTAACCTTAACCATAATCCTAACCCTAAACGTAACCCAAACACAAACCCTAAAGCTAAGATTAAACCTAACCGAAACCCTAAACGTAAACCTAACCCTAACCCTAACCCTAACCCTAACCTTAACCCTAACCCAAACACAAAACCTAACCCTAACTTTAACCCTAGCCCAAACCCTAACCCAAACCCTAAGCCTAACCCTAACACTAACCCTGACCCTAACCCAAACCCTAACACTAACCCTAACACTAATCCTAACCCAAAGAAAATCCTCATCCTAACCCTAACGCTAACATTATCCCAAACCCAAACCCTAACACTAAACCTAACCCTAACCCTAAACCTAACCCTAACCCTATCCCTAACCCTAACCCTAACCTTAAACCTAACCATATCCCTAACCCTAACCCAAAACCTAAACCTAAAACTAATCCTAACCCTAACCCTAACCCTAACCCAAACGCAAACCTTAACGCTAACCCTAACCCTAACCCTAACCCAAACCCAAACCCTAGACCTAACACTAAGCCTAACCCTAATCCTAAGTCAAACCAAAGCCTAAACCTAACCCTAACCAAAAACTAACCCTAACCCTAACCCTAACCCTAACCCTAACCCTAATCCAAAACCTAGCCTTAACCCTAACTCTAACCCTAACCCTAACCATCATCCTAAACCTAACCCTAACCCAAACATATACCCTTACCCTAAGCTTAACCCTAATCGAAATGCTAAACGTAAACCTAACCCTAAACCTAACCCTAACACTAACACTAACCCAAAATCTAACCCTAACCCTAACCCTACCCTCAACCAAACCCAAATCCGAACCGTAACCCTAACCTTAAACTTAACCCTAACCCAAACCCTAATCATGACCCTAACTGTATCTTTAACCCTAACCCAAACCCTATCCCAAACCCTAAGCATAACCCTAACAGTAACCCTAACCCCAACCCAAACCCCAAAACGAACCCTAACACTAATCCTAACCCAAACCAAATCCTAATCATAACCCTAACCCTAACACGAACCCAAACCCAAACTCTAACACTAAACCTAAATTTAACCGTAACCATAACACTAACCCTAACCCTAACCCTAACACTAAACCTAACCCTAACACTAACACTAACCCAAAACCTAACCCTAACCCTAACCCTAACCCTAACCCAAACCCAAACTCTAACCCTAACCCTAACACTAAACTTAACCCTAACCCAAACCCTAATCCTGACCCTAACCGTAACTTTAAGCCTAACCCAAAACCTAACCCAAACCCTAAGCATAACCCTAACACTAACCCTAACCCTAACCCAAACCCTAACACTAACCCTAACCCTAATCCTACCCAAACCTAACCCTAACCCTAATCCTAACCCTAAGACTAAACGTAACCCTAACTCAAACCCTATCCCTAACCCTAAGCCTAAAACTAAGCCTAACCCTAACTCAAACCCTAACATTAACCCTAAACCTAACCCTAACCCAAATCCTAACCCTAACCCTAACCCTAACCCTAACCCAAAACCTAAACCTAATCCTAACCGTAACCCTAATCCTAACACTAACCCTAACCCTATCCCTAATCTTAACCCTAACCCTAAACCTAAACATCACACTAAACCTAACTCAAACCCTAACTCTAACACTAACCCTAACCCTAACAATAACCCTAACGCTAACCCTAACCTAAACCGAAAACCAAACCCTAACCCTAACCCTAACCCAAACCCAAACCCTAATGCTAACCCTAACCGTAATCCTAAAACAAACCAGAATCCTAACCCTAACCCTAACCCTAACACAAACCCTAAACCTAACCCTAACCCTAACCCTAACCCTAATCCTAACCCTAACCCTAACCCTAAACCTAATCCTAACCATAACCCAAACTCTAACAATCACATTAACCCTAACCATAATCCTAAACCTAACCCTAACCCAAACACATAACCTAACCCTAAGCTTAACCCTAACCGAAATCCTAAACGTAAACCTAACACTAAACCTAACCCTAACACTAACACTAACCCAAAACCTTACCCTAACCCCAACCCAAACCCTAACACTAACCCTAACACTAATCCTAACCCAAACCAAATCCTAATCATAACCCTAACCCTAACACGAACCCTAACCCAAACCCTAACACTAAACCTAACTTTAACCGTAACCGTAAACCTAACCCTAACCCTAAACCTAACCCTAAACCTAACCCTAACACTAACACTAACCCAAAACCTAACCCTAACCGTAACCCTAACCCAAACCAAAACCCTAACCCTAACACTAACCCTAACCCAAACCCTAACCCTGACCCTAACCGTAACTTAAACCCTAACCCAAAACCTAACCCAAACCCTAAGCATAACCCTAACACTAACCCTAACCCTAACCCAAACCCTAACACTAGTCCTAACCCTAATCCTAACCCAAACCTAACCCTAACCTTAACCCTAACCCTAAAACTAACCGTAACCCTAACTCAAACCCTATCCCTAACCCTAAGCCTAAAACTAAGCCTAACCCTAACTCAAACCCAAACATTAACCGTAAACCTAACCCTAACCCAAATCCTAAACCTAACCCTAACCCTAACCCAAAACCTAAACCTAATCCTAAACGTAACCCTAATCCTAACACTAACCATAAACCTAACCCTAACCCTAACCCTAACCCAAAACCTAAACCTAATCCTAAACGTAACCCTAATCCTAACACTAACCCTAACCCTATCCCTAATCTTAAACCTAACCCTAAACCTAACCATCACACTAAACCTAACCCAAACCCTAACTCTAACACTAACCCTAACCCTTACAATAACTCTAACGCTAACCCTAACCTAAACCCAAAACCAAACCGTAACCCTAACCCTAACCCTAAACCTAACCCAAATCCAAACCCTAACGCTAACACTAACCGTAACCCTAACACAAACCAGAATCCTAACCCTAACCCTAACCATAACCCTAACCGTAACAGAAACCCTAAACCTAAACCTAACCTTAACCCTAACCGTAATCCTAACCCTAACCCTAACCTTAACCCTAACCTAACCCTAACCGTAACCCTAACCCTAAACCTAACCGTATCCCTAACACTAACCCAAAACCTA
>CM069549.1:50397500-50400000 GCA_035773235.1 Eospalax fontanierii | reverse complement strand
AGGGTTAGGTTTAGTGTTAATGTTTGGGTTTGAGTTAGGGTTAGGGATAGTTTTAGGCTTACGGTTAGGGTTAGGGTTTGAGTTAGGGTTACGGTTAGTTTAGGGTTAGATTTAGGGTTAGGTTTAGGCTTTGGTTTGGGTTAGGGTTAGGGTTAGGTTTTGGGTTTGGGTTAGCGTTAGGGCTAGGGTTAGGGTTTGGGTTTGGGTTAGGGTTAGGTCTAGTGTTAGCCTTAGGGTTTGGGTTTGGGTTAGGGTTAGGGTTAGGGTTAGCATTAAGGTTTGTATTTCGGTTAGGGTTAGGGTTAGGGTTAGTATTCGTTTAAGGTTTAGGTTTTGGGTTAGGGTTAGGGATACGGTTAGGGTTAGGGTTAGGGTTAGGTTTTGGGTTTGGGTTAGGGTTAGGGTTAGGGTTAGGGTTAGGTTTTGGGTAAGTGTTAGCGTTAGGGTTAGTGTTAGGGTTAGGTTTACGTTTAGGGTTTCGGTTAGGGTTAAGCTTAGGGTTAGGGTTTGTGTTTGGGTTAGGTTTAGGGTTAGGATTATGCTTAAGGTTAGTGTGATGGTTAGAATTTGGGTTATGGTTAGGATTAAGGATAGGGTTTGGGTTAGGGGTAGGGTTAGGGTTTGGGTTGGTGTTTTGGTTAGGGTTAGGGTTAGGGTTAGGGTTAGGGTTAGGATTTGGGTTTTGTTAGAGTTAGCTTTATGTTAGGGTTAGGGTTAGGGTTAGTGTTAGGGTTAGGATTAGGGTTAGGGTTAGGGTTAGGGTTAGGGTTAGGGTTAGGATTAGGGTTAGGGTTAGGTTTAGGGTTAGGTTTAGGATTTGTGTTAGGGTTAGGGTTAGGGTTAGGGTTAGGGTTAAGATTAGGGTAAGGTTTAGGGTTAGGTTTAGGGTTAAGATTAGGGTAAGGTTTAGGGTTAGGTTTAGGGTTAGGGTTAGGATTTGAGTTAGGGTTAGGGTTAGTTTTAGGCTTAGGGTTAGGGATAGGGTTTGAGTTAGGGTTACGGTTAGTGTTAGGGTTATTGTTAGGGTTAGGTTTAGGCTTTGGTTTGGGTTAGGATTAGGGTTAGGTTTAGTGTTAGGTTTAGGGTTTGGGTTTGGGTTAGGGTTAGCGTTAGGTTTAGCGTTAAGTTTTGCGTTTGGGTTAGGGTTAATGTTAGGGTTAGGATTAGTTTTAGGTTTAGGTTTTGGGTTAGGGTTAGGGATACGGTTAGGTTTAGGTTTAGGGTTAGGGTTAGGGATAGGGTTAGGGTTAGGTTTAGGGTTAGGGTTAGGTTTAGTGTTAGGATTTGGGTTTGGGATCGTGTTAGCGTTAGGGTTAGGATGAGGATTTTGTTTGGGTTAGGATTAGTCTTAGGGTTAGTGTTAGGGTTTGGGTTAGGGTTAGGGTTAGTGTTAGGGTTAGGCTTAGGGTTTGGGTTAGGGTTTGGGCTAGGGTTAAAGTTAGGGGCAGGGTCAGGGTTAGGGGTTGGGGGAGGGTTAAGGTTAGGGTTAGGGTTAGGGTTAGGTTTTGTGTTTGGGTTAGGGTTAGGGTTAGGGTTAGGGTTAGGTTTTCGTTAGTGTTAGTGTTAGGTTTAGGGTTAGGGTTAGGTTTAGGTTTAGCGTTTCAGCTAGGGTTAAGCTTAGGTTTAGGGTTTGTGTTAGGGTTAGGGTTAGGGTTAGAATTATGGTTAAGGTTAGTGTGATGGTTTGAATTTGGGTTATGGTTAGGATTAGGGTTAGGGTTTGGGTTAGGGGTAGGCTTAGGGTTTGGGTTTGGGTTTTGGTTAGGGTTAGGGTTAGGGTTAGGGTTAGGATTTGGGTTTGGATTAGATTTAGGGTTAGGTTAGGTTTAGGGTTACTGTTACAGTTAGGGTTAGGGTTAGGGTTAGGATTACGGTTAGGGTTAGGGTTAGGGTTAGGGTTAGGGTTTCTGTTACGGTTAGGGTTAGGGTTAGGGTTAGGGTTAGGGTTAGGGTTAGGGCTACGATTAGGGTTAGTGTTAGTGTTAGGGTTAGGGTTAGGTTTTGGGTTTGGGTTAGGGTTAGGGTTAGGGTTAGGGTTAGTGTTAGGGTTTGGGTTTGGGTTTGGGTTCGTGTTAGAGTTAGGGTTAGGATTAGGATTTGGTTTGGGTTAGGATTAGGGTTTGGAGTAGGGTTAGGTTTAGTGTTAATGTTTGGGTTTGAGTTGGGGTTAGGGATAGTTTTAGGCTTACGGTTAGGGTTAAGGTTTGAGTTAGGGTTACGGTTAGTGTTAGGGTTAGATTTAGGGTTAGGTTTAGGCTTTGGTTTGGGTTAGGGTTAGGGTTAGGGTTAGGTTTTGGGTTTGGTTTAGTGTTAGGGTTAGGGTTAGGGTTTGGGTTTGGGTTAGGGTTAGGTTTAGTGTTAGGTTTAGGGTTTGGGTTTGGGTTAGGGTTAGGGTTAGGGTTAGCATTAAGGTTTGCATTTAGGTTAGGTTTAGGGTTAGGGTTAGGATTCGTTTTAGGTTTAGGTTTTGGGTTAGGGTTAAGGATACGGTTAGGGTTAG
>CM069549.1:50377500-50395000 GCA_035773235.1 Eospalax fontanierii | reverse complement strand
GGTTAGGGTTACGGTTAGGGTTAAGGTTTGCGTTTGAGTTAGGGTTAGGGTTAGGGTTAGGGTTAGTGTTAGGTTTAGGTTTTGGGTTAGGGTTCGGGATAGGGTTACGGTTAGTGTTAGGGGTAGGGTAACGATTAGGGTTAGGGTTAGGGTTAGGTTTAGTGTTAGGGTTTGGTTTTGGGGTCGTGTTAGGGTTAGAGTTAGGATGAGGATTTGGTTTGGGTTAGGATTAGTGTTAGGGGTAGGGTTAGGATTTGGGTTAGGGTTAGGGTTAATGTTAGAGTTAGGTTTAGGGTTTGGGTTAGGGTTTGGGTTAGGGTTAGGTTTAGGGTTAGGGTTAGGGTTAGGGTTAGTCTTAAGATTAGGGTTAGGGTTAGGGTTAGGGTTAGGGTTAGGTTTTGGCTTTGGGTTAGGGTTAGGGTTAGGGTTAGGATTAGGGTTAGGGTTAGGGTTAGGGTTAGGGTTAGGGTTAGGTTTAGTGTTAGGGTTTGGGTTTGGGTTTGGGTTCGTGTTAGAGTTAGGTTTAGGATTAGGATTTGGTTTGGGTTAGGATTAGGGTTTGGAGTAGGGTTAGGTTTAGTGTTAATATTTGGGTTTGAGTTAGGGTTAGGGATAGTTTTAGGTTTACGGATGGGGTTAGGGTTTGAGTTAGGGTTACGGTTAGTGTTAGGGTTAGATTTAGGGTTAGGTTTAGGCTTTGGTTTGGATTAGGGTTAGGGTTAGGTTTTGGGTTTGGTTTAGTGTTAGGGTTAGGGTTAGGGTTTGGGTTTGGGTTAGGGTTAGGTTTAGTGTTAGGTTTAGGGTTTGGGTTTGGCTTAGGGTTAGGGTTAGGGTTAGCATTAAGGTTTGCATTTAGGTTAGGGTTAGGGTTAGTTTTAGGATTCGTTTTAGGTTTAGGTTTTGGGTTAGGGTTAGGGATACGGTTAGGGTTAGGGTTAGGGTTAGGGTTAGGCATAGGGATAGGGTTAGGGTTAGGGTTAGGTTTAGTGTTAGGGTTTGGATTTGGGTTTTGGTTCGTGTTAGAGTTAGGGTTAGGATTAGGATTTGGTTTAGGTTAGGATTAGTGTTAGGGTTAGTGTTAGGGTTTGGGTTAGGGTTAGGGTTAGTGTCAGGGTTAGGCTTAGGGTTTGGGTTAGGGTTAGGATTAGGGTTTGCGTTAGGGTTAGGGTTAGGGTTAGGGTTAAGGTTAGGGTTAGGATTCTGGTTTGGGTTAGGATTAGGGTTAGGGTTAGGGTTTGGGTTAGGATTAGGGTTAGCATTAGTGTTAGGTTTGGGGTTTTGGTTTGGGTTAGGGTTGGGGTTACGGTTAGGGTTAAGGTTTGCGTTTGGGTTAGGGTTGGGGTTAGGGTTAGGGTTACAGTTAGGTTTAGGTTTTGGGTTAGGGTTCGGGATAGGGTTACGGTTAGGTTTGGGGTAGGGTAACGATTAGGGTTAGGGTTAGGGTTAGGTTTAGTGTTAGGGTTTGGTTTTGGGATCGTGTTAGGGTTAGAGTTAGGATGAGGATTTGGTTTGGGTTAGGATTAGTGTTAGGGGTAGTGTTAGGATTTGGGTTAGGGTTAGGGTTAATGTTAGAGTTAGGTTTAGGGTTTGGGTTAGGGTTAGGTTTAGGGTTAGGGTTAGGGTTAGGGTTAGGGTTAAGATTAGCGTTAGGGTTTGGGTTAGGGTTAAGGCTAGCTTTTGGGATAGAGTTAGGGTTAGGGTTAGGTTTAGGGTTAGGTTTAGGGTTAGGGTTAGGGTTTGAGTTACGGTTATGGTTAGTTTTAGGCTTAGGGTTAGGGATAGGGTTTGAGTTAGGGTTGCGGTTAGTGTTAGGGATAGGGTTAGGGTTAGGTTTACGCTTTGGTTTGGGTTATGGTAAGATGTAGGTTTAGTGTTAGGTTTAGGGTTTGGGTTTGGGTTAGGTTTAGGGTTAGGGTTAGCGTTAAGGTTTGCGTTTGGGTAAGGTTAGGTTTAGGGTTAGGATTAGTTTTAGGTTTAGGTTTTGGGTTAGGGTTAGGGATACGGTTAGGTTTAGGGTTAGGGTTAGGGTTAGGGATAGGGTTAGGGTTAGGTTTAGTGTTAGGGTTTGGGTTTGGGATTGTGTTAGCGTTAGGGTTTGGATGAGGATTTGGTTTGGGTTAGGATTAGTGTTAGGGTTAGTGTTAGGGTTTGGGTTAATGTTAGGGTTAGTGTTAGGGTTAGGCTTAGGGTTTGGGTTAGGGTTTGGGCTATGGTTAAAGTTAGGGTTAGGGTCACGGTTAGGGTTTGGGTGAGGGTTAAGGTTAGGGTTAGGGTTAGGTATAGGTTTTGGGTTTGGGTTAGGGTTAGGGTTAGGGTTATGGTTAGGTTTTGGGTTAGTGTAAGTGTTAGGGTTAGGGTTAGGGTTAGGTTTACGTTTAGGATTTCGGTTAGGGTTAAGCTTAGGGTTAGGGTTTGTGTTTGGGTTAGGTTTATGGTTAGGATTATGGTTAAGGTTAGTGTGATGGTTAGAATTTGGGTTATGGTTAGGATTAGGGTTAGGGTTTGGTTTAGGGGTAGGGTTAGGGTTTGGGTTGGTGTTTTGGTTAGGGTTAGTGTTAGGGTTAGGTTTAGGGTTAGGGATAGGATTTGGGTTTTGTTAGAGTTAGGTTTAGGTTAGGGTTAGGGTTAGGGTTAGTGTTAGGGTTAGGGTTAGGGTTAGGATTAGGGTTAGGGTTAGGATTAGGGTTAGGGTTAGGTTTAGGGTTAGGTTTAGGGTTTGTGTTAGGGTTAGGGTTAGGGTTAGGGTTAGGGTTAAGATTAGGGTAAGGTTTAGGGTTAGTTTAGGGTTAGGGTTAGGGTTTGAGTTAGGGTTAGGGTTAGTTTTAGGCTTAGGGTTAGGGATAGGGTTTGAGTTAGGGTTAAAGTTAGTGTTAGGGTTTGGGTTAGGGTTAGGTTTAGGCTTTGGTTTGGGTTATGATTAGGGTTAGGTTTAGTGTTAGGTTTAGGGTTTGGGTTTGGGTTAGGATTAGGGTTAGGTTTAGCGTTAAGGTTTGCGTTTGGGTCAGGGTTAATGTTAGGGTTAGGATTAATTTTAGGTTTAGGTTTTGGGTTAGGGTTAGGGATACGGTTAGGTTTAGGTTTAGGGTTAGGGTTAGGGATAGGTTTAGGGTTAGGTTTAGGGTTAGGGTTAGGTTTAGTGTTAGGGTTTGGGTTTGGGATCGTGTTACCGTTAGGGTTAGGATGAGGATTTTGTTTGGGTTAGGATTAGTGTTAGTGTTAGGGTTTGGGTTAGGGTTAGGGTTAGTGTTAGGGTTAGGCTTAGGATTTGGGCTAGGGTTAAAGTTAGGGTTAGGGTCAAGGTTAGGGTTTGGGTGAGGGTTAAGGTTAGGGTTAGGGTTAGGTTTAGGTTTTGTGTTTGGGTTAGGGTTAGGGTTAGGGTTAGGATTAGTTTTAGGTTTAGGTTTTGGGTTAGTGTTAGGGATACGGTTAGGTTTAGGATAGGGGTAAGGGTTAGGGTTAGGTTAGGGTTAAGGTTAGGGTTAGGGTTAGGATTACGGTTAGGGTTAAGGTTAGGTTTAGGTTTAGGGTTTCTGTTACGGTTAGGGTTATGGTTAGGGTTAGGGTTAGGATTCTGGTTTGTGTTAGGGTTACGGTTAGTGTTAGCGTTAGGGTTTGGATTTGGGTTAGATTTAGGGTTAGGGTTAGGGTTACGGTTTGGTTTTGGGTTTAGGTTAGGGTTAGCGTTAGGGTTATTGTAAGGGTTAGGGTTAGTGTTAGAGTTAGGGTTTGGGTTAGGTTTAGTGTGATGGTTAGGTTTAGGGTTAGGTTTAAGATTAGGGATAGGGTTAGGGTTAGTGTTAGGATTAGGGTTACGTTTAGGATTAGGTTTAGGTTTTGGGTTAGGGTTAGGGTTAGGGTTAGGTTTAGGGTTAGTGTTAGGATTAGGGTTACGTTTAGGATTAGGGTTAGGTTTTGGGTTAGGGTTAGGGTTAGGTTTAGGATTTGGGTTAGGGTTAGGTTTAGGGTTAATGTTTGGGTTTGAGTTAGGGTTAGGCTTAGTTTTAGGCTTAGGGTTAGGGATAGGGTTTGAGTTAGGGTTACGGTTAGTGTTAGGGTTAGTGTTAGGGTTAGGGTTAGGTTTGGGTTAGGATTAGGGTTAGGACTAGTGTTAGGGTTTGGGTTAGGGTTAGGGTTAGTGTTAGGGTTATGCTTAGGGTTTGGGTTAGGTTTTGGGTTAGGGTTTAAGTAACGGTTAGGGTCAGGGTTAGGGTTTGGGTTAGGGTTAGTGTTAGGGTTAGGGTTAGGGTTTCGGTTTGGGTTAGGGTTACGGTTAGGGTTAGGTTTTGGGTTAGGGTTAGGGTTAGGGTTAGGTTTACGGTTACGGTTAAAGTTAGGTTTAGTGTTAGGTTTTGGGTTTGGGTTCATGTTAGGGTTAGGGTTATGATTAGGATTTGGTTTGGGTTAGGATTAGTGTTAGGGTTAGTGTTAGGGTTTGGTTTGGGGTTAGGGGAAGGTTCTGGGTTAGTGTTAGTGTTAGGGTTAGGTTTTGTGTTAGGTTTACGTTTAGGATTTCGGTTAGGGTTAAGCTTAGGGTTAGGGTATGTGTTTGGGTTAGGGTTAGGTTTAGGATTATGGTTAGGGTTAATGTGATTGTTAGAGTTTGGGTTATGGTTAGGATTAGGTTTAGGGTTAGGGTTAGGGTTAGGATTAGGGTTAGGGTTAGGGTTAGGGTTAGGTTTAGGGTTTGTGTTAGGTTTAGGGTTAGGTTTACGATTCTGGTTTGTTTTAGGATTACGGTTAGGGATAGCATTAGGGTTTGGGTTTGGGTTAGGGTTAGGGTTAGGGTTAGGGTTACGGTTTGGTTTTCGGTTTAGGTTAGGGTTAGCGTTAGGGTTATTGTTAGGGTTAGGGTTAGTGTTAGAGTTAGGGTTTGAGTTAGGTTTAGTGTGATGTTTAGGTTTAGGGTTAGGGTTAAGATTAGGGATAGGGTTAGGGTTAGTGTTAGGATTAGGGTTACGTTTAGGATTAGGTTTAGGTTTTGGGGTAGGGTTAGGGTTAGGGTTAGGGTTAGGATTTGGGTTAGGGTTAGGTTTAGGGTTAATGTTAGGATTTGAGTTAGGGTTAGGCTTAGTTTTAGGCTTAGGGTTAGGGATAGGGTTTGAGTTAGGGTTACGTTTAGTCTTAGGGTTAGGGTTAGGGTTAGGGTTAGGTTTGGGTTAGGATTAGGGTTAGGGTTAGTGTTAGGGTTTGGGTTAGGGTTAGGGTTAGTGTTAGGGTTATGCTTAGGGTTTGGTTTAGGTTTTGGGTTAGGGTTAAAGTTACGGTTAGGGTCAGAATTAGGGTTTGGGTTAGGGTTAAGTTTAGTGTTAGGGTTAGGGTTAGGGTTGGGTTTGGGTTAGGGTTAGGGTTAGGGTTAGGGTTAGGTTTTGGGTTAGTGTTAGTGTTAGGGTTAGGTTTAGTGTTAGGGTTAGGGTTAGGGTTAGGGTTATGGTTACGGTTAAAGTTAGGTTTAGTGTTAGAGTTTGGGTTTGGGTTCGTGTTAGGGTTAGGGTTATGATTAGGATTTGGTTTGGGTTAGGATTAGTGTTAGGGTTCGTTTTGGGGTTTGGGTTGGGGTTAGGGTTACTGTTAGGGTTATGCTTAGGGTTTGGGATAGGGTTTGGGTTAGGGTTAAAGATACATTTAGGGTCATGATTAGGGTTTGGGTTAGGGTTAAGTTTAAGGTTAGGGTTACGGTTAGGATTTGGGTTTGGTTGAGGGTAGGGTTAGGGTTATGGTTAGATTTTGGGTTAGTGTTAGTGTTAGGGTTAGGTTTAGGGTTAGGTTTACGTTTAGCATTTCGATTAGGGTTAAGCTTAGGGTTAGGGTATATGTTTGGGTTAGGGTTAGGTTTAGGATGATGGTTAGGCTTAGTGTGATTGTTAAGAGTTTGGGTTATGGTTAGGATTAGGATTAGGTTTAGGGTTAGGGTTAGGATTAGGGTTAGGGGTAGGTTTAGGCTTTGGTTTGGGTTAGGATTAGGGTTAGGTTTAGTGTTAGGTCTAGGGTTTGGGTTTGGGTTAGGGTTAGGGTTAGGGTTAGCGTTAAGGTTTGCGTTTGGGTTAGGGTTAGGGTTAGGGTTAGGATTAGTTTTAGGTTTAGGTTTTGGGTTAGGGTTAGGGATATGGTTAGGTTTAGGGTTAGGGTTAGGGTTAGGGATAGGGTTAGGGTTAGGTTTAGGGTTAGGGTTAGATTTAGTGTTAGGGTTTGGGTTTGGGATAATGTTAGCGTTAGGGTTAGGATGAGGATTTTGTTTGGGTTAGGATTAGTGTTAGGGTTAGTGTTAGGGTTTGGGTTAGGGTCAGGGTTAGTGTTAGGGTTAGGCTTAGGGTTTGGGTTAGGGTTTGGGCTAGGGTTAAAGTTAGGGTTAGGGTCAGGGTTAGGGTTTGGGTGAGGGTTAAGGTTAGGGTTAGGGTTAGGGTTAGGTTTTGTGTTTGGGTTAGGGTTAGGGTTAGGGTTAGGGTTAGGTTTTGGTTTAGTGTTAGGGTTAGGGTTAGGGTTAGGGTTAGGTTTACGTTTAGGGTTTCGGTTAGGTTTAATCTTAGCTTTCGGGTTTGTGTTTGGGTTAGGTTTAGGGTTAGGATTATGGTTAAGGTTAGTGTGATGGTTAGAATTTGGGTTATGGTTAGGATTAGGGTTAGGGTTTGGGTTAGGGGTAGGGTTAGGGTTTCGGTTTGGGTTTTGGTTAGGCTTAGGGTTAGGGTTAGGGTTAGAATTTGGGTTTGGATTAGTTTTAGGGTTAGGTTAGGGTTAGGGTTAGTGTTATGGTTAGGGTTAGGGTTAGGGTTAGGATTACGGTTAGGGTTAAGGTTAGGTTTAGGTTTAGGGTTTCTATTACGGTTAGGGTTATGGTTAGGGTTAGGGTTAGGATTCTGATTTGTGTTAGGGTTACGGTTAGTGTTAGCGTTAGGGTTTGGATTTGGGTTAGGTTTAGGGTTAGGGTTAGGGTTACGGTTTGGTTTTGGGTTTAGGTTAGGGTTAGCGTTAGGGTTATTGTAAGGGTTAGGGTTAGTGTTAGAGTTAGGGTTTGGGTTAGGTTTAGTGTGATGGTTACGTTTAGGGTTAGGTTTAAGATTAGGGATAGGGTTAGGGTTAGTGTTAGGATTACGGTTACGTTTAGGATTAGGTTTAGGTTTTGGGTTAGGGTTAGGGTTAGGGTTAGGTGTAGGGTTAGTGTTAGGATTAGGGTTACGTTTAGGATTAGGTTTAGGTATTGGGTTAGGGTTAGGGTTAGGGTTAGGATTTGGGTTAGGGTTAGGTTTAGGGTTAATGTTTGGGTTTGAGTTAGGGTTAAGCTTAGTTTTAGGCTTAGGGTTAGGGATAGGGTTTGAGTTAGGGTTACGGTTAGTTTTAGGGTTAGGGTTAAGGTTAGGGTTAGGTTTGGGTTAGGATTAGGGTTAGGACTAGTGTTAGGGTTTGGGTTAGGGTTAGGGTTAGTGTTAGGGTTATGCTTAGGGTTTGGGTTAGGTTTTGGGTTAGGGTTTAAGTTACGGTTAGGGTCAGGGTTAGGGTTTGGGTTAGGGTTAAGTTTAGTGTTAGGGTTAGGTTTAGGGTTTCGGTTTGGGTTAGGGTTAGGGTTAGGGTTAGGTTTTGGGTTAGTGTTTGTGTTAGGGTTAGGTTTAGGGTTAGGTTTAGGGTTAGGGTTAGGTTTACGGTTACGGTTAAAGTTAGGTTTAGTGTTAGGTTTTGGGTTTGGGTTTGTGTTAGGGTTAGGGTTATGATTAGGATTTGGTTTGGGTTAGGATTAGTGTTAGGGTTAGTGTTAGGGTTTGGGTTGGGGTTAGGGTAAGGTTTTGGGTTAGTGTTGGTGTTAGGGTTAGGTTTAGTGTTAGGTTTACGTTTAGGATTTCGGTTAGGGTTAAGCTTAGGGTTAGGGTATGTGTTTGGGTTAGGGTTAGGTTTAGGATTATGGTTAGGGTTAATGTGATTGTTAGAGTTTGGGTTATGGTTAGGATTAGGTTTAGGGTTTGGGTTAGGTTTAGGGTTAGCATGAGGGTTAGTGTTAGGGTGAGGTTTAGGGTTTAGGGTTAGGGTTAGGGTTATTGTTTGGGTTAAAGTTAATGTTAGGGTTAGGTTTAGGAATAGGGTTAGGTTTAGGGTTAGGGTTTGTTTTAGGGTTTGTGTAAGGGTTAGGTTTAGTTTTTGGGTTGGGTTAGGGTTAGGGTTAGGCTTTGGGTTAGGGTTAGGGTTAGGGTTAAGGTTATGGTTTGGGTTAGGATTAGGCTTAGTTTTTGGGTTAAGGTTAGGGTTAGGATTAGGGTTAGGGTTAGGTTTAGTGTTAGGTTTTGGGTTAGGGTTAGGGTTAGGTTTAGGGTTTGAGTTAGGGTTAGGGTTAGGGTTATGGTTAGGGTTAGGGTTTGGATTAGGGTTAGGGTTAGGGTTAAGGGTTGGGTTTGGCTTAGGGTTAGGGTTAGGGTTAGGATTAGGGTTAGGTTTAATGTTTGGTTTAGGGTTAGGGTTAGGGTTAGGATAAGGGTTAGGTTTAGGGTTAGGATTAGAAATAGGGTTAGAGTTCTGGTTTGGGTTAGTGTTAGGGTTAGGGTTTGGGGTAGTGTTAAGGTTAGGGTTAGTGTTAGGGTTAGGGTTAGGGTTATGGTTAGGGTTTGGGATAGGCTTAGGTTTATTTTTAGGGTTAGGTTTATGGGTTGGGTTAGGGTTAGGTTTAGGATTAGGATTGACTATATGGATAGAGTTTGTGTTTGGTTTAGGGTTTGCCTTACGGTTAGGGTTAGGGTTAGAGTTAGGGATTAGGGGTTAGGGGTTAGGCTTAGTGTTAGGGTTAAGGTTAGGGTTAGTTTTAGGGTTTGGGTTTGGGTTAGGGTTAGGGTTAGGGTTAGGGTTTGGGTTTGGGTTAGGGTTAAGGTTAGGGTTAGGGTTAGGTTAGGTTTAGGTTTAGGTTTGGGATTTGGGGTTAGGGTTAGGGTTAGGGTTTGCCTTTGTGTTTGGGTGAGGATTAGGGTTAGGGTTAGAATTAGGATTAGGGATAGGGTTAGGGTTAGGTTTAGGGTTTGGGTTAGTGTTAGGGTTAGGGATAGGTTTTGGTTTTGGGTTAGGGTTAGGGTTAAGGTTAGGGTTTGGGTTTGGGTTAGGGTTAGGTTTAGGGTCTCGGTTAGGGTAAGGGTTAGGGTTAGGGTTAGTATTAGGATTAGGATTAGGGTTAGTTTTTTGGTTAGGGTTAGGGTTAGGGTTAGGTTAGGGGATAGGGTTAGTGTTAGGTTTAGACTTTGGTTTGGGTTAGGGTTAGGGTTAGGGTTAAGATTTGGGTTTTGTTAGATTTAGGGTTATGGTTAAGTTTAGGCTTTGGTTTGGGTTAGGGTTAGGGTTAGGTTTACGGTTAGGGTTAGTGTTAGGGCTAGGGGTAGGGGTTAGGGGTCAGGCTTAGTGTTAGGGTTAGGGTTAGGGTTAGGGTTAGGGTTAGGGTTTGTGTTAGGATTAGGGTTAGGGTTAGTTTTAGCGTTTTGGTTACGGTTATGGTTAGTGTTAGGGTTAGGGTTAGGTTTAGGGTTTGGGATAGGCTTAGGGTTATTTTTAGGTTTAGGTTTATGGGTTGATTAGGGTTAGGGTTAGGATTAGGATTACTTTTCGGGATAGGGTTTGTGTTTGTGTTAGGGTTTGATTTAGGGTTAGGGTTAGGGTTACAGTTACGGGTTAGGGGTTAGGGGTTAGGCTTAATGTTAGGGTTAGGGTTAGGGTTAATTTTAGGGTTTGGGTTTGGGTTAGGGAAGGGATTATGGTTAGGGTTTGGGTTTTGGTTAGTGTTAGGGTTAGGTTTAGGGTTAGGTTTAGTTTTAGGGTTAGGGTTTGGGGCAGGGTTAGTGATAGGGTTAGGGTTAGGGTTAGGGTTACTGTTAAGTTTAGGGTTAGGGTTTGGGTTAGTGTTAGGGTTAAGGTTATGGTTTGCCTTTGTGTTTGGGTGAGGTTTAGGGTTAGGGTTAGGATTAGGATTAGGGTTAGGGTTAGGGTTAGGTTTAGGGTTTGGGTTAGGGTTAGGGTTAGGGTTAGGGTTGGGTTTGGGTTAGGGTTAGGTTTAGGGTCAGGTTTAGTGTTCGGGTTAGGATTAGGGTTAAGGTTTGGGTTTGGCTTAGGGTTAGGGCTAGGGGTTAGGATTTAGGGGTTAGGGTTAGTGTTAGGATTAGGGTTAGGGTTAGTGTTAGGGTTTGGGTTTCGGTTAGGGTTAGGGTTAGGGTTAGGGTTTTGATTTTGTTAGCGTTAGGGTTAGGTTTAGGCTTTGGTTTGGGTGAGGGTTGGGGTTAGGGTTAGTGTTTGAGTTAAGATTAGGTTTAAGGTTAGGGTTAGGGCTAGGGGTTAGGTGTTAGGGGTTAGGCTTAGTGTTAGGGTTAGGGTCAGCGTTAGTGATAGGGTTTTGGTTAGGGTTATGGTTAGTTTTAGGGTTAGCGTTTGGCTTAGGGTTAGGGTTAGTTTCTGGAATAGGGTTAGATTTAGGGTTAGGGTTAGGTTTAGGGTTTGGTTTAGGGTTTGGTTTAGGGTTATGGTTAGTGTTTGGGTTAGGGTTAGGTTTAGGGTTAGGGTTATGGTTAGGGTTTTGGTTAGGGTTAGGGTTAGGTTTAGGGTTAGGGTTAGGGTTAGGGTTAGGTTTAGGGTTAGGGTTAGGGTTTGGGTTTGGGTTAGTTTTAGGGTTAGGGTTAGGGTAAGGGTTAGGGTTAGGTTTAGGATTAGGGTTAGGGTTAGGGTTAGGGTTTGGTTTTGGGTTAGGGTTAGGTTTATGGTTTGGGTTTGGGTTAGGGTTAGGGTTAGGTTTAGGGTTTGGGTTAGGGTTAGTGTTAGGGTTTGGGTTTGGGTTAGTGTTAGGGTTAGGGATAGGTTTTGGGTTTGGGTTAGGGTTAGGGTGAAGGTTAGGGTTTGGGTTTGGGTTAGGGTTAGGTTTAGGGTTTCGGTTAGGGTAAGAGTTAGGGTTTGGGTTAGGTTTAGGGTTTGGTTTGGTTTACAGTTAGGGTTAGGGTTAGGGTTAGTGTTAGGATTAGGAATAGGGTTAGTTTTTTGGTTAGGGTTAGGGTTAGGGTTAGGGTTAGGATAGGGGTTCGGGTTAGTGCTAGGTTTAGACTTTGGTTTGCGTTAGGGTTAGGGTTAGGGTTAGGATTTGGGTTTTGTTAGATTTAGGGTTATGGTTAAGTTTAGGCTTTGGTTTGGGTTAGGGTTAGGGTTAGGGTTAGGGTTAGGTTTAGGGTTAATGTTAGTGTTAGGGCTAGGGGTAGGGGTTAGGGGTCAGGCTTAGTGTTAGGGTTAGGGTTAGGGTTAGGGTTAGGGTTAGGGTTAGGGTTTGTGTTAGGATTAGGGTTAGGGTTAGTTTTAGCGTTTTGGTTACGGTTATGGTTAGTGTTAGGGTTAGGGTTAGGTTTAGGGTTTGGGATAGGCTTAGGGTTATTTTTAGGTTTAGGTTTATGGGTTGATTAGGGTTAGGGTTAGGATTAGGATTACTTTTCGGGATAGGGTTTGTGTTTGTGTTAGGGTTTGACTTAGGGTTAGGGTTAGGGTTAGAGTTAGGGGTTAGGGGTTAGTGGTTAGGCTTAATGTTAGGGTTAGGGTTAGGGTTAGTTTTAGGGTTTGGGTTTGGGTTAGGGAAGGGATTATGGTTAGGGTTTGGGTTTTGGTTAGTGTTAGGGTTAGGTTTAGGGTTAGGTTTAGGTTTAGGGTTAGGGTTTGGGGCAGGGTTAGTGATAGGATTAGGGTTAGGGTTAGGTTTTGCGTTTGGGATTGAGTGAGGTTTAGCGTTAGGGTTAGGATTAGAATAAGTGTTAGGGTTAGTGTTAGGGTTTGGGTTTGGGATAGGGTTAGAGTTAGGGTTAGGATTATGGTTTGATTTGGGTTAGGGTTAGTGTTAGGGTTAGGGTTAGGGTTAGGGTTTGTTTGAGGGTTAGGGTTAGGGTTTAGGTTAGGGTTAGGTTTAGGGTTAGGGTTAGGGTTAGGGTTTTGGTTTGGGTTAGGGTTAGGTTAAGTGTTAGGTCAGGTTTAGGTTTAGGGTTTGGGTTTGGGTTAGGGTTAGGTTTAGGGTTTGGTTTGGGTTAGGGTTAGGGTTAGGGTTTGGTTTTGAGTTAGGGTTAGAGGTAGTTTTAGGCATAGAGCTAGGCATAGTGTTTGGGTTACCGGTAAGGTTAGTGTTAGGGTTAGGGTTAGGATTAGGTTTTGATTAGGATTAGGGTTTGAGTTAGGTTTAGGGTTTGGGTTAGGGTTAGGGTGAGAGTTAGGGTTAGGTTTAGGGTTAGGGTTTGGTTTCGGTTAGGGTTAGGTTTAGGGTTAGGGTTAGGGTTAGTGGTTAGGTGTTAGGGGTTAGGCTTAGTGTTAGAGTTAGGGTTAGGGTTAGTGATATGGTTTCGGTTAGGTTTATGGTTAGGTTTAGGGTTAGCGTTTGGGTTAGGGTTAGGGTTAGTTTTTGGAATAGGGTTAGATTTAGGGTTGGGGTTAGGTTTAGGGTTTGGTTTATGGTTTGGTTTAGGGTTATGTTTAGTGTTTGGGTTAGGGTTAGGTTTACAGTTAGGGTTATGGTTAGGGTTTCGGTTAGGGTTAGGGTTAGGTTTAGGGTTAGGGATAGGGTTAGGGTTAGGGTTAGGGTTTGGGTTTGGGTTAGTTTTAGGGTTAGGGTTAGTGTAAGGGTTAGGGTTAGGTTTAGGGTTAGGGTTAGGGTTAGTATTAGGGTTTGGGTTTGTGTTAGGGTTAGGGTTAGGGTTAGGGTTTGGGTTTGGGTTAGGGTTAGGGTTAGGGTTAGGGTTTGGGTTAGGGTTAGGGTTAGGGTTTGGGTTTGGGTTAGTGTTAGGGTTAACGTTAGGGTTTGGGTTTGGTTTAGGGTTAGGTTTAGGGTTTCGGTTAGGGTAAGGGTTAGGGTTTGGGTTAGGGTTAGGGTTTGGTTTGGTTTACGGTTTGGGTTAGGGTTAGGGTTAGTGTTAGGATTAGGATTAGGGTTAGTTTTTTGGTTAGGGTTAAGTTTAGGGTTAGGGTTAGGGTAGGGGTTAGGGTTAGTGTTAGGTTTAGACTTTGGTTTCGGTTAGGGTTAGGGTTAGGGTTAGGATTTGGGTTTTGTTAGGTTTAGGGTTATGGTTAAGTTTAGGCTTTGGTTTGGGTTAGGGTTAGGGTTAGGGTTAGGGTTAGGTTTACTGTTAGGGTTAGGGTTAGGGCTAGGGGTAGGGGTTAGGGGTCAGGCTTAGGGTTAGGGTTAGGGTTAGGGTTACAGTTAGGGTTAGGGTTAAGGTTAGGGTTTGTGTTAGGATTAGGGTTAAGGTTAGGTTTAGCGTTTTGATTACGGTTATGGTTAGTGTTAGGGTTACGGTTAGGTTTAGGTTTTGGGATAGGCTTAGTGTTATTTTTAGGTTTAGGTTTATGGGTTGGTTAGGGTTAGGGTTAGGATTAGGATTACTTTTATGGATAGGGTTTGTGTTTTTCTTAGGGTTCGACTTAGGGTTAGGGTTAGGGTTAGAGTTAGGGGTTAGGGGTTAGGCTTAATGTTAGGGTAAGGGTTAGGGTTAGTTTTAGGGTTTGGGTTTGGGTTAGGGATGGGGTTAGGGTTAGGGTTTGGGTTTTGGTTAGTGTTAGGGTTAGGTTTAGGGTTAGGGTTAGGGTTAGTTTTAGGTTTAGGGTTAGGGTTTGGGGCAGGGTTAGGGATAGGGTTAGGGTTAGGGTTAGGTTTTGCGTTTGGGTTTGGGTGAGGTTTAGCGTTAGGGTTAGGATTAGGATAAGGGTTAGGGTGAGTGTTAGGGTTTGGGTTTGGGATAGGGTTAGAGTTAGGGTTAGGATTATGGTTTGCTTTGGGTTAGGGTTAGTGTTAGGGATAGGGTTAGGGTTAGGGTTTGTGTGAGGGTTAGGGTTAGGGTTTAGGTTAGGGTTAGGTTTAGGGTGAGGGTTAGGGTTAGGTTTAGGGTTAGGGTTTGGTTTCGGTTAAGGATAGGTTTAGGGGACGGGTTTGGGTTAGGGTTTGGTTTAGGGTTAGGGTTAGGGTTAGGGTTAGGGTTAGGGTTAGGGTTAGGGTTTTGGTTTGGGTTAGGGTTAGGTTTAGGGTTAGGGTTAGGGTTAGGGTTTTGGTTTGGGTTAGGGTTAGGTTAAGTGTTAGGGTCAGGTTTAGGTTTAGGGTTTGGGTTTGGGTTAGGGTTAGGTTTAGGGTTTGGTTTGGGTTAGGGTTAGGGTTAGGGTTAGGGTTAGGGTTAGGGTTTGGTTTTGAGTTAGGGTTAGGGTTAATTTTAGGCATAGAGCTAGGCATAGTGTTTGGGTTAGCGATACGGTTAGTGTTAGGGTTAGGGTTAGGATTAGGTTTTGGTTAGGATTAGGGTTTGAGTTAGGTTTAGGGTTTGGGTTAGGGTTAGGGTGAGGGTTAGGGTTAGGTTAAGGGTTAGGGTTTGGTTTCGGTTAGGGATAGGTTTAGGGGACGGGTTTGGGTTAGGGTTTGGTTTAGGGTTAGGGTTAGGGTTAGGGTAAGGGGTTAGGGTTTAGGCGTTAGGCTTAGTGTAAGGGTTAGGTTTAGGGTTAGTGTTAGGATTTGAGTTTGGGTTAGGGTTAGGGTTAGGGTTTCGGTTTGGGTTAGGATTATTGTTAGGTTTAGGTTTAGGGTTTGTTTTGGGTTAGGGTTAGGGTTTGGTTTAGGGTTAGGGTTAGGGTTAGGGTTAGAGTTTGGTTTTGAGCTAGGTTTAGGGTTAGTTTTAGCCTTAGAGCCAGGGATAGTGTTTGGGTTAGCGGTAGGTTTAGTGTTAGGGTTAGGTTTAGGATTAGGGTTTGGGTTAGGATTAGGGTTTGCTTTAGGGTTAGGGTTAGGGTTAGTGTTAGGGATTAGTGGTTAGGGGTTAGGCTTAGTGTTAGGGTTACGGTTAGGGTTAGTTTTAGGGTTTTGTTTGGTTTAGGGTTAGGGTTAGGGTTAGGGTTTGGGTTTGGGTTAGGGTTAGGGTTAGGGTTAGTGTTACTCTTAAGTTTACGGGTAGGGTTTGGGTTAGTGTTAGGGTTAGGGTTAGGGTTTGCCTTTGTGTTTGGGTGAGGTTTAGGGTTAGGGTTAGGATTAGGATTAGGGTTAGGGTTGGGTTAGGTTTAGGGTTTGGGTTAGGGTTAGGGTTAGGGTTAGGGTTTCGGTTTGGGTTAGGGTTAGGTTTAGGGTTAGGTTTAGTGTTCGGGTTAGGATTAGGTTTAAGGTTTGGGTTTGGCTTAGGGTTAGGGCTAGGTGTTAGGATTTAGGGTTTAGGGTTAGTGTTAGGATTAGGGTTAGGGTTAGTGTTAGGGTTTGGGTTTTGGTCAGGGTAAGTGTTAGGGTTATGGTTTTGATTTTGTAAGCGATAGGGTTAGGTTTAGGCTTTGGTTGGGGTGAGGGTGGGCGATAGGGAAAGGGTTAGGGTTTCGGTTTGGGTTAGGATTAGGGTTAGGTTTAGGTTTAGGGTTTGGTTTGGGTTAGGGTTAGGGTTTGGGTTAGGGTTAGGGTTAGGGTTAGGGTTAGGGTTTGGTTTTGAGCTAGGGTTAGGTTTAGTTTTAGCCTTAGAGCCAGGGATAGTGTTTGGGTTAGCGGTAGGTTTAGTGTTAGGGTTAGGTTTAGGATTAGGGTTTGGGTTAGGATTAGGGTTTGGTTTAGGGTTAGGGTTAGGGTTAGTGTTAGGGATTAGTGGTTAGGGGTTAGGCTTAGTGTTAGGGTTACGGTTAGGATTAGTTTTAGGGTTTTGTTTGGGTTAGGGTTAGGGTTAGGGTTTGGGTTTGGGTTAGGGTTAGGGTTAGGGTTAGTGTTACTGTTAAGTTTAGGGTTAGGGTTTGGGTTAGTGTTAGGGTTAGGGTTAGGGTTTGCCTTTGTGTTTGGGTGAGGTTTAGGGTTAGGGTTAGGATTAGGATTAGGGTTAGGGTTAGGGTTAGGTTTAGGGTTTGGGTTAGGGTTAGGGTTAGGGTTAGGGTTTGGGTTTGGGTTAGGGTTAGGTTTAGGGTTAGGTTTAGTGTTCGGGTTAGGATTAGGGTTAAGGTTTGGGTTTGGCTTAGGGTTAGGGCTAGGGGTTAGGATTTAGGGGTTAGGGTTAGTGTTAGGATTAGGGTTAGGGTTAGTGTTAGGGTTTGGGTTTCGGATAGGGTTAGGGTTAGGGTTAGGGTTTTGATTTTGTTAGCGTTAGGGTTAGGTTTAGGCTTTGGTTTGGGTGAGGGTTGGGGTTAGGGTTAGGGTTTGAGTTAGGATTAGGTTTAGGGTTAGGGTTAGGGCTAGGGGTTAGGTGTTAGGGGTTAGGCTTAGTGTTAGGGTTAGGGTCAGCGTTAGTGATAGGGTTTTGGTTAGGGTTATGGTTAGGTTTAGGGTTAGCGTTTGGCTTAGGGTTAGGGTTAGTTTCTGGAATAGGGTTAGGTTTAGGGTTAGGGTTAGGTTTAGGGTTTGGTTTAGGGTTTGGTTTAGGGTTATGGTTAGTGTTTGGGTTAGTGTTAGGTTTAGGGTTAGGGTTATGGTTAGGATTTCTGTTAGGGTTAGGGTTAGGTTTAGGGTTAGGGTTAGGGTTAGGGTTAGGTTTAGGGTTAGGGTTAGGGTTTGGGATTGGGTTAGTTTTAGGGTTAGAGTTAGGGTAAGGGTTAGCGTTAGGTTTAGGGTTAGGGTTAGGGTTAGGGTTAGGGTTTGGTTTTGGGTTAGGGTTAGGTTTATGGTTTGGGTTTGGGTTAGGGTTAGGGTTAGGGTTAGGGTTTGTGTTAGGGTTAGGGTTAGGGTTTGGGTTTGGGTTAGTGTTAGGGTTAGGGATAGGTTTTGGGTTTGGGTTAGGGTTAGGGTGAAGGTTAGGGTTTGGGTTTGGGTTAGGGTTAGGTTTAGGGTTTCGTTTAGGGTAAGGGTTAGGGTTTGGGTTAGGGTTAGGGTTTGGTTTGGTTTACAGTTAGGGTTAGGGTTAGGGTTAGTGTTAGGATTAGGATTAGGGTTAGTTTTTTGGTTAGGGTTAGGGTTAGGGTTAGGGTTAGGGTTAGGGTAGGGGTTCGGGTTAGTGTTAGGTTTAGACTTTGGTTTGCGTTAGGGTTAGGGTTAGGGTTAGGATTTGGGTTTTGTTAGGTTTAGGGTTATGGTTAAGTTTAGGCTTTGGTTTGGGTTAGGGTTAGGGTTACGGTTAGGGTTAGGTTTAGGGTTAAGGTTAGTGTTAGGGCTAGGGGTAGGGGATAGGGGTCAGGCTTAGTGTTAGGGTTAGGGTTAGGGTTAGGGTTAGGGTTAAGGTTAGATTTTGTGTTAGGCTTAGGGTTAGGGTTAGTTTTAGCGTTTTGGTTACCGTTATGGTTAGTGTTAGGGTTAGGGTTAGGTTTAGGGTTTGGGATAGGCTTAGGGTTATTTTTAGGTTTAGGTTTATGGGTTGATTAGGGTTAGGGTTAGGATTAGGATTACTTTTGTGGATAGGGTTTGTGTTTGTGTTAGGGTTTGACTTAGGGTTAGGGTTAGGGTTAGAGTTAGGGGTTAGGGGTTAGGGGTTAGGCTTAATGTTAGGGTTAGGGTTAGGGTTAGTTTTAGGGTTTGGGTTTGGGTTAGGGAAGGGATTATGGTTAGGGTTTGGGTTTTGGTTAGTGTTAGGGTTAGGTTTAGGGTTAGGTTTAGGTTTAGGGTTAGGGT
>CM069549.1:50367500-50372500 GCA_035773235.1 Eospalax fontanierii | reverse complement strand
TGGTTAGGTTTTGGGTTAGCGTTTGTGTTAGGATTAGGGTTAGTTTTTGGAATAGGGTTAGGTTTAGGGTTAGGGTTAGGTTTAGGGTTTGGTTTATGGTTTGGTTTAGGGTTATGGTTAGTGTTTGGGTTAGTGTTAGGTTTAGGGTTAGGGTTATGGTTAGTGTTTCGATTAGGGTTAAGGTTAGGGTTAGGGTTAGGGTTAGTGTTAGGGTTTGGGTTTGTGTTAGGGTTAGGGTTAGGGTTATGGTTTGGGTTTGGGTTAGGGTTAGGGTTAGGTTTAGGGTTAGGGTTAGGGTTTGGGTTTGGGTTAGTGTTAGGGTTAGGGATAGGTTTTGGGTTTGGGTTAGGGTTAGGGTGAAGGTTAGTGTTTGGGTTTGGGTTAGGGTTAGGTTTAGGGTTTAGGTTAGGGTAAGGGTTAGGGTTTGTGTTAGGTTTAGGGTTTGGTTTGGTTTACAGTGAGGGTTAGGGTTAGGGTTAGTGTTAGGATTAGGATTAGGGTTAGTTTTTTGGTTAGGGTTAGGGTTAGGGTTAGGGTTAGGGTAGGGGTTCGGGTTAGTGTTAGGTTTAGACTTTGGTTTGCGTTAGGGTTAGGGTTAGGGTTAGGATTTGGGTTTTGTTAGGTTTAGGGTTATGGTTAAGTTTAGGCTTTGGTTTGGGTTAGGGTTAGGGTTAGGGTTAGGTTTAGGGTTAAGGTTAGTGTTAGGGCTAGGGGTAGGGGATAGGGGTCAGGCTTAGTGTTAGGGTTAGGGTTAGGGTTAGGGTTAAGGTTAGATTTTCTGTTAGGATTAGGGTTAGGGTTAGTTTTAGCGTTTTGGTTACGGTTATGGTTAGGGTTAGGGTTAGGGTTAGGTTTAGGGTTTGGGATAGGCTTAGGGTTATTTTTAGGTTTAGGTTTATGGGTTGATTAGGGTTAGGGTTAGGATTAGGATTACTTTTCGGGATAGGGTTTGTGTTTGTGTTAGGGTTTGACTTAGGGTTAGGGTTAGGGTTAGAGTTAGGGGTTAGTGGTTAGGGGTTAGGCTTAATGTTAGGGTTAGGGTTAGGGTTAGTTTTAGGGTTTGGGTTTGGGTTAGGGAAGGGATTACGGTTAGGGTTTGGGTTTTGGTTAGTGTTAGGTTTAGGTTTAGGGTCAGGTTTAGGTTTAGGGTTAGGGTTTGGGGCAGGGTTAGTGATAGGGTTAGGGTTAGGGTTAGGTTTTGCGTTTGGGTTTGAGTGAGGTTTAGCATTAGGGTTAGGATTAGAATAAGTGTTAGGGTTAGTGTTAGGGTTTGGGTTTGGGATAGGGTTAGAGTTAGGGTTAGGATAATGGTTTGATTTGGGTTAGGGTTAGTGTTAGGGTTAGGGTTAGGGTTAGGGTTTGTTTGAGGGTTAGGGTTAGGGTTTAGGTTAGGGTTAGGTTTAGGGTTAGGGTTAGGGTTAGGGTTTTGGTTTGGGTTAGGGTTAGGTTAAGTGTTAGGGTCATGTTTAGGTTTAGGGTTTGGGTTTGGGTTAGGGTTAGGTTTAGGGTTTGGTTTGGGTTAGGGTTAGGGTTAGGGTTTGGTTTTGAGTTAGGGTTAGGTGTAGTTTTAGGCATAGAGCTAGGCATAGTGTTTGGGTTAGCGGTAAGGTTAGTGTTAGGGTTAGGGTTAGGATTAGGTTTTGGTTAGGATTAGGGTTTGAGTTAGGTTTAGGGTTTGGGTTAGGGTTAGGGTGAGGGTTAGGGATAGGTTTAGGGTTAGGGTTTGGTTTCGGTTAGGGTTAGGTTTAGGGTTAGGGTTAGGGTTAGGGGTTAGGTGTTAGGGGTTAGTCTTAGTGTTAGAGTTAGGGTTAGGGTTAGTGATATGGTTTCGGTTAGGTTTATGGTTAGGTTTAGGGTTAGCGTTTGGGTTAGGGTTAGGGTTAGTTTTTGGAATAGGGTTAGGTTTAGGGTTAGGGTAAGGTTTAGGGTTTGGTTTATGGTTTGGTTTAGGGTTATGGTTAGTGTTTGGGTTAGGGTTAGGTTTAGGGTTAGGGTTATGCTTAGGGTTTCAGTTAGGGTTAGGGTTAGGTTTAGGGTTAGGGATAGGGTTAGGGTTAGGGTTAGGGTTTGGGTTTGGGTTAGTTTTAGGGTTAGGGTTAGGGTAAGGGTTAGGGTTAGGTTTAGGGTTAGGGTTAGGGTTAGTGTTAGGGTTTGGGTTTGTGTTAGGGTTAGGGTTAGGGTTAGGGTTTGGGTTTGGGTTAGGGTGAGGGTTAGGGTTAGGGTTTGGATTAGGGTTAGGGTTAGAGTTTGGGTTTGGGTTAGCGTTAGGGTTAGGGATGGGTTTTGGGTTTGGGTTAGGGTTAGGGTTAACGTTAGGGTTTGGGTTTGGTTTAGGGTTAGGTTTAGTGTTTCGGTTTGGGTAAGGGTTAGGGTTTGGGTTAGGGTTAGGGTTTGGTTTGGTTTACGGTTAGGGTTAGGGTTAGGGTTAGTGTTAGGATTAGGATTAAGGTTGGTTTTTTGGTTAGGGTTAAGTTTAGGGTTAGGGTTAGGGTAGGGGTTAGGGTTAGTGTTAGGTTTAGACTTTGGTTTGGGTTAGGGTTAGGGTTAGGGTTAATATTTGGGTTTTGTTAGGTTTAGGGTTATGGTTAAGTTTAGGCTTTGGTTTGGGTTAGGGTTAGGGTTAGGGTTAGGGTTAGGTTTACGGTTAGGGTTAGGGTTAGGCCTAGGGGTAGGGGTTAGGGGTCAGGCTTAGGGTTAGGGTTAGGGTTAGGGTTAGAGTTAGGGTTAGGGTTAGGGTTAGGGTTTGTGTTAGGATTAGGGTTAGGGTTAGGTTTAGCGTTTTGGTTACGGTTATGGTTAGTGTTAGGGTTACGGTTAGGTTTAGGGTTTGGGATAGGGTTAGGGTTATTTTAGGTTTAGGTTTATGGGTTAGTTAGGGTTAGGGATAGGATTAGGATTACTTTTAGGAATAGGGTTTGTGTTTGTGTTAGGGTTCGACTTAGGGTTAGGGTTAGGGTTAGAGTTAGGGGTTAGGGGTTAGGCTTAATGTTAGGGTTAGGGTTAGGGTTAGTTTTAGGGTTTGGGTTTGGGTTAGGGATGGGGTTAGGGTTAGGGTTTGGGTTTTGGTTAGTGTTAGGGTTAGGTTTAGGGTTAGGGTTAGGGTTAGGTTTAGGTTTAGGGTTAGGGTTTGGGGCAGGGTTAGGGATAGGTTTAGGGTTAGGGTTAGGTTTTGCGTTTGGGTTTGGGTGAGGTTTAGCGTTAGGGTTAGGATTAGGATAAGGGTTAGGGTGAGTGTTAGGGTTTGGGTTTGGGATAGGGTTAGAGTTAGGGTTAGGATTATGGTTTGCTTTGGGTTAGGGTTAGTGTTAGGGTTAGGGTTAGGGTTAGGGTTTGTGTGAGGGTTAGGGTTAGGGTTTAGGTTAGGGTTAGGTTTAGGGTTAGGGTTAGGGTTAGGGTTTTGGTTTGGGTTAGGGTTAGGTTAAGTGTTAGGGTCAGGTTTAGGTTTAGGGTTTGGGTTTGGGTTACGGTTAGGTTTAGGGTTTGGTTTGGGTTAGGGTTAGGGTTAGGGTTAGGGTTTGGTTTTGAGTTAGGTTTAGGGTTAGTTTTAGGCATAGAGCTAGGCATAGTGTTTGGGTTAGCGGTACGGTTAGTGTTAGGTTTAGGGTTAGGATTAGGTTTTGGTTAGGATTAGGGTTTGAGTTAGGTTTAGGGTTTGGGTTAGGGTTAGGGTGAGGGTTAGGGTTAGGTTTAGGGTTAGGGTTGGGTTCGGGTTAGGGATGGGGTTGGGGGAGGGGTTTGGGTTAGGGTTTGGTTTAGGGTTAGGGTTGGGGTTAGGGTAAGGGGTTAGGGTTTATGCGTTAGGCTTAGCGTAAGGGTTAGGTTTAGGGTTAGTGTTAGGATTTGAGTTTGGGTTAGGGTTAGGGTTAGGGTTAGGGTTTCGGTTTGGGTTAGGATTAGGGTTAGGTTTAGGTTTAGGGTTTGGTTTGGGTTAGGGTTAGGGTTTGGGTTAGGGTTAGGGTTAGGGTTAGGGTTAGGGTAAGGGGTTAGGGTTTAGGCGTTAGGCTTAGTGTAAGGGTTAGGTTTAGGGTTAGTGTTAGGATTTGAGTTTGGGTTAGGGTTAGGGTTAGGGTTAGGGTTTCGGTTTGGGTTAGGATTAGGGTTAGGTTTAGGTTTAGGGTTTGGTTTGGGTTAGGGTTAGGGTTTGGGTTAGGGTTAGGGTTAGGGTTAGGGTTAGGGTTAGGGTTTTGATTTTGTTAGCGTTAGGGTTAGGTTTAGGATTTGGTTTGGGTGAGGGTTTGGGTTAGGGTTAGGGTGTGAGTTAGGGTTAGGTTTAGGGTTAGGGTTAGGGCTTGGGGTTAGGTGTTAGGGGTTAGGCTTAGTGTTAGGGTTAGGGTTAGGGTTAGTGATAGGGTTTTGGTTAGGGTTATGGTTAGGTTTTGGGTTAGCGTTTGTGTTAGGGTTAGGGTTAGTTTTTGGAATAGGGTTAGGTTTAGGGTTAGGATTAGGTTTAGGGTTTGGTTTATGGTTTGGTTTAGGGTTATGGTTAGTGTTTGGGTTAGTCTTAGGTTTAGGGTTAGGGTTATGGTTAGGGTTTCGATTAGGGTTAAGGTTAGGGTTAGGGTTAGGGTTAGGGTTAGGGTTTGGGTTTGGGTTAGGGTTAGGATTAGGGTTAGGGTTAGGGTTAGGGTTAGGGTAGGGGTTAGGGTTAGTGTTAGGTTTATACTTTGGTTTGGGTTAGGGTTAGGTTTAGGGTTAGGATTTGGGTTTTGTTAGGCTTAGGGTTATGGTTAAGTTTAGGCTTTGGTTTGGGTTAGGGTTAGGGTTAGGGCTAGGGGTAGGGGTTAGGGGTCAGGCTTAGTGTTAGGGTTCGGGTTAGGGTTAGGGTTTAGGTTTGTGTTAGGATTAGGGTTAGGGTTAGTTTTAGCGTTTTGGTTACGGTTATGGTTAGTGTTAGGGTTAGGGTTAGGGTTAGGGTTTGGGATAGGCTTAGGGTTATTTCTAGGTTTAGATTTACGGGTTGGTTAGTGTTAGGGTTAGGATTAGGATTACTTTTAGGGATA